>JAUMHP010000048.1:12476544-12488956 GCA_032361065.1 Enteromius trimaculatus | reverse complement strand
GACTCATCCCATCGCTGGAAATTAACACCCTGTAGCACACACACAATGGCCACATATGATGCACATACACACACATACTGACTCACAAACTGTTATTAATGGCTTGACTGAGTACTGTGATTGTTTTCCCTGCAACTAGACAAGCACCATGCGGTGCAGCCTATAACACTTGTAGTGCCTTGTACAGTAAAGTCAGACCTTGCTGCTGCATTCCTAAAAAGTACAGTTTTATAGCTCTGGTTCATTTCTTCTGCCGGCCTGGGGCCAACCCGACATGAGTAGAGCACCTGACCCATTCCAGCATAATGCGCTCTGTGATTTCTGCTTATGAAAGAAAGAAAAAAGCATTAAGTCTGTAAAGAATGCTCCTGCTTTCTAAGCCAAATTAAGCCATCATAAAACACTTTCCCCTCCTCTTTCCTCTCTGTCATGCACCCCTAATGCCCTTTTATCTCCATGGACTACGTCACACTTTGACGTAGACAGAGGATAGAGGCGGGGGGTTACGATGTGACCCTTGACCTCTGAGCTTACTACTTTAACCCATTAACAATAAAAACTGTGAACCAAAAGTAATGTATGTGGAGCTTGATGGCTCAGCTGGTTCAGGGATAAACATCACTTGACTATCCTCTGGCTGCACGTGAGAGCTGTAAGGGGGTGCGAGGGCTCACTCTCTACCACATAAGCCAGTGCAAGTCGTGCAGGTCATTATGAGGATTTTATTAAACCGTTTAGGTTAGTGTTCAAGAGGAATGTGTCTTAAAAAGTCTGGAAATCCCACATGAGACTAAAGCCAAAGGTGAATGAACCTAAATCATGTTAACCTGAAACAATGGCAAACTGACTACATAGAGCATTTCAAATAAAACAAATATAAAAATGCACTTTTAGAATGTATTTACATTTATATTTATATTTGTTTTATTTGAAATGCTCTAATATGTAGACCAATAAATCCAGTATTTATACCAGAAGCAAGTAATTTTAGAGCTTACATTTTCAAATTCATTCCAAATTTGAATTTTAAAATAAACCATTACCCTTCTTTTCAGATTATGAATATGAATATTTATATAATATAGCCTATCATATTAAATATCGGGCATAATCAAAATGACATTGTTATTGCTTAAAATATGCTATTAATAGTTTGCTTTGGTGGACAAAAATACCAAATGCAAACATAATGATAATAATAAAAAAGTATTATCAAGTATAATTAAAGGGTTAGCTCACCCAAAAAGGAAAATACTGTCATTAATACTGTCATTTCAAACCCATAAGATCTTCGTTCATCTTCAGAACACAAATTATGATATTTTTGATGATATCAGAGACATCTGACCCTTCATAGAAAGCAACACAACTGAAATGATCCTAGGTCCAGAAACATGCTAAAAAAACAAAACAAAATTAACATCATATACTCAGCTTGGCCAGACTAAGCTCCTATGAGCTTTATAGTAGCGGAAGCCAGGCTAAAATTACAATGCTTCCGGCTAGGACTTTTTATAAATCTATATAATTTTTTCCCAATGCAAACAGGCAATTTATACCCTTTAAGACAAAACAACAATCGCATAAATTCAAAAGAGATTTAGGAAAACAAGTAAATAAAACTTACAAGAGAAATTTGGCTTAAATTTATTAACAGAAATTAACATTTATTTATAACATGGGAATGAGACCTCTCAGAAACACATGGCACAATCAAATTATATACATTCCTTTAGGAGAACAGTGCAGACACATATAGGAGGAGGAGAGAATACAGTGACCGACAACCTAAAACAACCCCTGACTAGGCTTCCTCTGACCAAATGAAATGTTCAAAGTTAAAAAGGTTCTTAAAGAAACACTGCTGTTTTCAAATAAAGAAGCAAGGCTACAGTTTATGATACTACCTAGTTAACACAAAATCGATCAGGAGTCTGTCAGGAGTCGTCTACCACAGTGCTAGGCTAAGCGGTCTGTCCTCTGTAATAAAACGTGAACAAATATGTGTAGTTTTTCCCATCTTCCTGGTTCTCTTCACAACAAAGATTAAAAAAAAAAATTATCTTGCTTTTCACCAGCTTAAATAGTGCTTTAAAGCTAATTGCACATAATGATATACATTTATTTCTCTTCATTTAGTTGTATTTGTGTCACATATTAATAAGTGTGGTTAAAACAGACATCTTCGGTTCAGTTTTTATTTAAACTTCTTTTTGTCAGCTTACTTTCAAGACTTCTCACACCATGTCTGTGTTTGTGTGTGTGTGTGTTTGTATGTGTGTGTGATGTGAGTTTAACCAGAGGTTATGAGTTCAGTGGCCTGTCAGGTAATCCTGCGTAGAGTCGGAAGCAAAGGAGTCTGCATCCTCATTGTCAGAGTCGTCGCTGCTGTCATCTGCAGCTGGCTCACCGCTCAAAGCAATCCGTGCGTAGTCATCCGTGTCAATGGACTTGCAGAAGTGAATGGCGTATTTTAGTTTCTCCTCCAAGACTAGCTTACAGGAGTAGCGAGGCAGCTTGAGCAGGAAGAAGCAGGTGTAGGACTCTGGGAGGAAGTGGTCCGGGGGGTTGTATTTGTCCAGCACCTGGTCAAATAGGACAAATACTCAGATCAGAACTAATATTTTTATTTGTACATGTCATTTAATATTCACACAAACAAACACCCACCCTTGTATCTGCCATTGAATAATAATAATAATAATAAAAAACAAAACCTGTTTTTTTCCCCCTCATAATTCAGACTGTTTGTAAAACTCTTGTCAATTCTGATAATTATGAGAAAGAAAAATTATAATAATACTATATATAAATAAATAAAATAAATAAATAAATAAAAACTTCCTGACCTTAATATTAATAATTATTTAAAAAAAATAAATAAATAAAATCATTTCTGCAAAAAAGGTTAATACAACTTTTATTTGCCATTAAAACAATTACATTTGAAACTATTTTAAAATAGAAGGTTTTTTTTTGTTTTGGTTTTTTTTTGGGGGGGGGGGGGGGTTACAGTTTTTCCTTTATTTTTGATTAAATAAATGCATCCTTGATGAGAATGGTAGTGTATGCCACACATATATATGAAGAATATTCTTGCTAGAAACTCCTTTTGTAACAAAAAAAAAAAAAAGTAAGTTAGATGGTTTTTGGTAGTTATTTTTATTATTTTTCTAACCTAGTCAAAAATGAATTGCAATGCACAATGAAAAAACAATTTTTGAGAATTGCAAAAACATGGTCCCTTTAAGTTCCACTTAATACTTTTTTTTCCTAGACCACAAGTTACCTGCACCACAAAGTCTCGTCCACGGAAGTCTGCGATGGTCCTGGGGAGACGCGTGCGACCCCAGACGAACCTGAGGAAGAGCGAGCGTTCCGTGTTGGAGAAAGACTCCATCACCTCCCAGAACCACTGGATGAGAGGAGCGGTTGGTTCCACCCCTTTATATGTAGCCACTGATTTGAGCAGGTGCAGGGGGATGTCCGGACTGCCACATACCTAAACAACATAAACAAGTGATATGGAGTCAAATAAGAATTTATGATGATTTTGCTCAGTCTGCATTAATGTTAAAGACGCACTCACCATGGTCTCCAGCTCATAGCCAGTAAAGAGAGAGAGCAGAGGCACTGGTACCACACGTGCCATACCTTCCCTTACAGCAGACACCTGCTCATCAAACTCATGCAGCCTGGAGAAACAGACAGCAACACATATCCGTTTTTTCTTCAAATTCTTTATTCCCGACAATTGGTTGGCAACTATTTTCTCAGCATATTCTCACCTGTAATTTATTGCTAGCCGCACATATTCACTGCGGTTCTCTAAGCTGATGTGGGAATGTTTGGAGCTGAGCTGGACTTCCTGTCCACAGGCACTGGGCACAGTGAAGGGCAGAGGCATAGCTTCAAACTCCTCTGCAGACGCCTCATTATCTCTGATATACATCAGACCAGGAATAAAGTCCTTGTCCACCTAACACACACACACACACACAAAACAAACAAGGGCCTGTAAAAATAGTAAAACTTTCAAGAAATATATTACATATAATGCACCATTGTTCAATATTAAAATACTATATTTTTTATTTACTTTATATTTAAATTTTATTTTATTTTAAATTAAAATATTATTTTATATATTTTATATTAAATTTTTTTTATAAAATAAACAGCCCTGCTGGAAATATAAGACAAAGTATAACGTACAAACAAAATATAAATAAATAAAACATAATATATAATAAAATAAAACGCATTACACAAATAATTTAATAAACATTTAATAAATAAAATAAATAAATAAATAAATATTATTATTTAAATAAAACATTTGCCACTTTCGGAATCAGACGGCAGCAAATCTTCAAATTGCAGTTGGATGATCTGAGGGATGAAGCAGTTGTATATTTTGTGGAGGAGTCTCCATGACCTAGATTCATTCAACAAAATGACTGAAGATGAAGATAGTCTAAACCTGCACAAATGCCTATTGAAGGAATGAAAAGAACGTGTGGGTGTCTTTGAGTGCATTACTGTCAGTGTCTCTCTGTTGTCTTGTGCTCGGTAATCTTTCTCTTTAACCTTTCTAATATCTCCAGGCAAAAGCAACAAACAACAGCTGCTCTGTGAGCAAGAGACGTCCTGCGCTGAGAAACGCCATCACTGCAGACGTCTCAGCAACACATGATCTCAGCGTGAATACGGGAGACGCATACACTCACATTCATTTCTACATATCACACGTGCATTTGCGCACACTCACCCACACACTTTACTGTGCATCTCAAACAGCACGCACATCTCAGAGATCAATACAGGAAATAAAAAATAAAAAAAAAGATAGATACGATATCTGAACAACTGCTGGGAAATACAGTCTTACTTTAGCACAAACATACCACACAGATTTAGAGAAAGCTGCTTACAGTACATATGCATTAGAGGTGTAGATTTATGACTGCCGTCTATGTCAACTGACCGCCATTAAGGACAAATGTACATTTGCTCTCATTCCTTTCTTTTACATAAATTCAAAAGGACTTAACAGTAAGTCTGTCTGTACTGGAGCTTATGGCATGTAAACAATGTAATGCTGGGGGTGTTCCAGAAAGCAGGTATGGTTATCGGTTGCAAAATGTGGCTGGAAGATAGTTTTATTACTAAAAATGTAACTTAAAAAAAGAAAGACTGATCATTTTGTCTATTAGTTTAATCAGTCTTTCTGATTAAATTCATTTTTATTTTAATTAAATCAAATCAACCAAATCAAACACGCACACAAAACAAATAATTCTAAACAGAAAATAATAAGACTGAAAAAAATGGTGCCACATTTGCTGTAAAGTAAGTTGTGTCCATAGTATTATTATACAATGTCGCGATACACTGCAACATAACTTTCACTGCAAAAATTTACATTAAGCCCAGGTATGTAGTACCATCATGTCATCATGAGTAAAGTTTTATGAAATACCCCCTAAAGTGTTAATTAAAAACAACACCTAAAAAGCAGCTTAAAAAAACTAAAAGTTATTTTTAATTGAACATTTTTCCTTAACATTTGAGTTTTGAAAGTTTTAGTTTGCAATAAAAATCTTAGATTCACATTCTCTCTCTCACACAGACACACACATGGCCCTACCTCACTGAGATCAGCAATGGTCAGGTTCATGCCTGCCAGCTGTTTCCACACAGGTTCAGCCAGGTAGAGACTTAAAGGACTTCCTGTACGGATTGCTATGCCCAGAAGCACTCCTATACACAAATAAAAGAAGAGAGCATGCCAAATCAATAGATCTAATGGAGGAAAGTGTTACAGCTGTACAATTTTAGACCGTTTAATAAAGTGTTTTCAGTGTGGGAGAGACAAGCAGAAGGTACCTAGGAAGCGGAACATGCTGATGTGCAGAGGGGACTTGGCAGCTGGGTTGAGCAGGAAGCAATCTCTGTTCGCTCCTGACTCGTCTCGGCCGTTAGGAGTGACGATGAGGAGAGGAGTGAGACCGTTCTGTAGTTCCTCACACATTTCTGCGATAGATTCACTGTAACCACCACCACAGTCGTCGACTGACTCGCCTACAGACACACAAAGTATCAAAAACATGTTAAAGATCCAATCCAAGGGTCTTTTTCCCCCATCTTTTATCCCTCTCTAAATATAAACTCACCCACAAACTTGACCTTCCAGACCCGGTGTGGCAGCAGCAGACTGTCAGGGCTAAAAGAGCTCATCTTAGCACACATCTGCCCAAATACTGATTTGGTGCCATCCGGCCCTGCCAGTCCTCCTTTACTGCGGGAACGCTTGACCTGGTCGAGAGAATGAGGATAAGTTATTACAGTCTTCTCCATATACAGCATTTCTGCTCTGATGTATCAACTCCATTGTTATGCTTTCTGGCTGTGAGACTTGCCAGGCTCTTGAGGCCCTATTAGAGGGCCACTGGTCCATGAATAAACATATTTGGGGGTAAATCGCATGAAGAACTTTATGATGAGTAGATCCAAAACCAAAATCCCGTATTTATATGATGTTTACTGACCAAATCTCTTAAAATATTAAGATGTTAAAATATTAGTGCTGCTAGCTCCCTTAAAATTAGAACAAAAATAAAACGGGTAATAACAATCATATGGTGTACATAGTACTTGCGTGTCCATGCTGATAGGAAGGAGCAGGAAATGCAACAATAATTACAGTGATTAGGGACAGGGAGACAATATTAAGGAGGGCCCACTAGCTATTTTTGCCCATTAAAAGTAATTGTTCATTTTGAATTCTGTTTACCACTCTAATAAACTCTCAAACCAAACGGGAAATGCAAGCAAAAAATAACTATGCATTTATTTTTGTGTGTTTGAAATTATATATGTAATTTGAAACACACAAAATAAATACATTATTCTATGCAAAATATTACATTTGAACTCTTGGCGGTGAGATCAGGCCAAATTAGAGTTGACAGCAAATCTCAAACTACCTGTATCCTGTTGAGCTCCACCACTGGCCCATGTTGTCTGTCTCTAACCATAGTGGCTTGAACTACTTTACGGAACGCTGCCTCCTGGAGATATTGAAAACAAATATTAATAAATATAATTAGGACTTGCAAAAACTCATACAAGTACTACCCACAAAAATATTCGCACCTTGCCCTGCGAAATAAGGATTCCACGCAGTGTGTCGAAGCCAACAGAGACGCCATGTCCAGTTTCACCCAGTCGTCCTTCTAGGTCAAACATTGGGATACAGGGGCAGAAGAGCTCAGAGATGTGGTGCAGCAGCAATAATCGATTCCTCAGGCCTATGATGGCGATCTCCTGCAGGTGGTTATACTCCATAGGAACCTACAGACATACCATATTTAATACACTTATAAAGCTTAACTGTTAAATATTTAGTTCTTTGACTTAATAGTTCCATGTGATTTAGCTATATTCAGGGGGTACAGTACCTGAGCAGGCAGTTTTCCAGCATTGGTAGGTTTACTAGTGGACCAAGCAAGTGTGTGTGCTGAACCACAAGCCACGCGGTTGATCTTCTTGCCCTGCAGTGCTGCCACCAGCCTGGGCCTCTGTATAGCATTAGTTGTCCCATCACCGAGCTGACCCTCATCATTGTCACCCCATGTGTACACTTCACCTGTGTGTTTAAATTCACGTCTTTAACAAATACAAATAGGCATACAGCCTATGCTAGACAAAACAAACATATTTCATATAACATGCTAGATGATGACCTACCATCCTCAGTGCAGCATACACAGTGGAGAGAACCAGTTGCTATGGCTATGACCTTCTTGCCTTGCAAACCCTGGACCTGCCGGGGTCTGCGAACATGATCATCTGAACCATGTCCCAGTCTGTGGTAGTCACCTTTCCCCCTGAAACAAACACAAATGTAACATATCTACATGTTTTCTCATTAAATAAAACATCAGTTTATGCCACTGCATTGTGGGATTGATTACCAGGTGTAAACTGCTCCAGACTTGGTGAGAGCCACAGAGAACTGAGAGCCACATTCCACTTTCACAACACCCAATCCAGTTAATGAGTCAATCTAAGCAGAGAAAGAGACAATGAGATATGAAGATTCATAAAAGTGCTACTAATTAAAACGCCTTTGGTGCTTCAAGTAACTACACCAGCAGTCCTACCTTCATAGGCACTTTACATCCATCACTTCCTCCTCGGCCCAGTTTGCCATAGTCTCCATCCCCCCATGACCACACCATGTCATCATCAGTCAGACACAGGGTCTGGGCGTCCCCACTGCCACATGCAACGTCTATCACCCGGTGACCCTGCAGTGCCTCCACCTATAAACACAGTTTCCAAAAATAAAATAAAAATTAAATAAAATACTACCACTGAGCAATTTGAGAAAATCTGTTTGGCTAGTTTACAGTTATTTATTATAACAATAATAATAAAAAAAATTATCATATTAAAATAATTAAAATGTAATTATTATTAACATTATTTTTATTATTGATATTAACTGTACTGATGATAAATTATTATTATTGTTATTTTTATAGATCTGCTACACTTCTGCTGCAGAGCAAGTATCGAGACTTCAACAATATATCCACAACATGCTGCTGTTAGCATGTGAAGAACATTACTGCTGCACGTATAACAGATATACAGGTGGAGCTGGGGAGGTGGAGGGTTTCTGAATTGCGCTGCTGCAGAAAAGACAGCTAAACATTGGAACATTGGAGCAGCGAGCTCACTGGCTACCAATTCAGAAGAAAACTAAGTTGAGTTAGATCTATCAGACTGTGCCATCTAGAATATATATATAGAATATACACATAGATATTTTAATTATAGATTTTACCTAAGCTTTTTATTTAATCAAGAACGGTTTAACAGTGTAATTATTGGAATTTTATTGGCAATCTCTTTGTTTTAGTGACAGATTAATATGCATAACATGTAATAAAACGTACCAGTTTTGGTTTAAGCTGGTCCTCACTGTCTCCATGACCCAGGCGACCATAACGACCTTTGCCCCACGTGTAGAGCTCTCCACTAGCTGTAATGCAGGCGCTATGGGCCCCACCGGCTGCAATGTCCACCACTTCCACCCCTCTAAGAGACTCAATCACGCGTGGACGGTCACATGGGCTGGGAAAAAGATTGCACTACCAGTCACACATACTGTACCTCTTAGTATAAGCTGCTAGACTGAATCAGTGATAATCTAGTGCACATATTGGAGTGGGAACGACATGAAGTACTGTGGTATGATCCAGTCATGTTATCAGGCAGTAATATGATAGTATTCTGACATAACCCACAGTACAGTATTCAGACTTTGTATGGTCCTAAAAGACACTAAAACAATACTATGGTATCATGTCCAAAATGTACTTTTCTGTAAGCATATCTGTAAAAATGGAAAAGGTTAAATACTTAAAGTTAAATATGCAGAAGGTCACTACATGAGATGAACCAAAGGTCCCTATGTGAAAGGCCAACAGTAGTAACCACAGTATGGGGCTGACCTTCTGTTTCCATGTCCCAGTTTTCCATCTTCAGCCTCTCCCCAGGAGTACAGTTCTCCTTCAGAAGAGAGAGCCAAGCAGTGCTTCCCGCCAGAGTTTACAGCCACCTTCCGGATGAAAACATGCTGGATTGACTCCAGCAGGGTCGGAGTGGAGACAGACTCTGTGCCTCCTATTCCCAGTCGACCACCGGCACCATATCCTGTAGCGTACAGCTGAGGACAGCAAAGACAAGTTACTAAGGACAATATTCAGCTGATGAAGATATTAGAACAACTGCTAAATATATAACATAATTCTGCATAAGGCTGGGCATTAAAAAAAAAAACATTTGCTGGCTTGGAATTTTTAAACATTTTTAAAATGTGACAAGCCTTACTTTCCCATCAGCAGTTACAGCGAACAGGGTTTGCTCTCCACCGATCAGCTGAACAGGTCGCAATGTGGCTAGAGCTTCTGTTGGTGTGGGAACCTTGACTTTTGCTCCTTCAATACCACCTAACTGACCCCGATGATTATGCCCCCAGCCATAGATGGTCCCACTGCCGCCTGCTGAGAGTGTCCAATCATCTGGCCGTCTAGCAAACATGACAAATGGTTAGAATAAATTCCATCCAGGTTTTGCTTAACTAGCTAAACAACACTGGTCTCAGATTTGTTTAGTTGATTTACCTGTTCATCCACTGAACTAACTGCTCATCCTGCTCTCTCTTAAACAGATCATGACTCTCATGGAGTGTGTTCATGTTCTCATGGTCTGCCATGAGCTCACGGATTTTCTTTGCCACCTAGTGGAAAAAAATGCAAAAAATGAAAAGAACATAAATATAACAGCTCTCCATTAAGTAAGAGATTCTCTAATTTCCGATCAATATTAGAAATCCCTACCTCATCCAGGAAAGGGCGGGGCAAAGGCGTCCTCTTGTCCAGAGCTACTAACACTCTGGATGCTGTACAATAGCGGCGGAACCAGGCCCATTTGTGTGTCTCAGCACAGCATGGAAGAGTATCCAACTCCAAATCACATGCAAGTGCCACCAACACCTACACAGGACAAGAATTGTATTTTTTTTTTTTTTTTGGAAAACTCATGTCCAGATGTTATTGAGACAAACATACCTTGAAGAAAGGACTGTGGAGCAGCTGTTTGCCACCTCTGACTATGGGTTCCTCATACTCGTACTGTCTCTGTAAAGCCTCAGGAAGTCCTTTCACCAGAGCGGCTAGTGCACTTCCTGTAAAACTCTACAAAACATTCAATACAAGTTAAGGTATTATGCAGTAAATAAATAGATTAATTAAATTATAAAGAGTATTGTCTAACCATAGAGCGAGCCTCTCCTTCACTGTCTCCCAAGAGGCGGTTGATGTTTATGGATTGGCCGTATTCAGTGGTTAGGAGCTTGCGTAGCCTCTGCAGGGCCCACATACGATGGCCAGCCGCTGAACGAGCACAGAGACAAATACAGCAAGATACTGATTAGAAAAATTTACATTTCAGATTAAAACTCAGATTTCAAGTATTTTTTGCTAAAACCCTTACACAGGCATCTAAACTGTTCACTTATGTCCAAAACATGGACTAGTATAATTATAATAATTAAAATGAACATAACTGTATTGATTATAAATATAAATACAAGTAATATCTAAAATATTCTATAATACTATATATTATATTACAATACAATGGTTCTTCTCTTACCCAAGGCACTGAGCTGGGCACAAGCAGCAAGTGAGGCTGCCAACCTTGGCACAATGCTGCGGTTTGAAGCAAAGCTGAGGCGAAAGTCTAGCAGACATGTTACTAGATCCATCGAAGGGCAGGACAGAATGCAACGGTCTGACAGGAGGTCTTTAGGACCTGCAGGTGATTCAATAAAAAGGTCAAGCACTTCAGAATATCATGTTACGTATAAAGTATGTATAATGAAGTGATTTCATATTAAACTGATGTACCAGCTGCAGGCATGATGGGATAGACAGTGAAGCGCCAGCCCCAGCCGTTAACAGAGCCATCGCTGGTGAACTTCCATTTCAGCTCATCTCCTGGAATCCTCAACTCACTAGACCAATCTGACCACTCACGACCTAAAGGGGTGGGAACAAGTAAGATCATGTGGCCAATGATCAAAAAACTTTTCCAATAGTGTTAAAAAGGAAAAGGAATGTGACCTGATCGAACGGACACAATCCTATTGGCTCCATCCATGATGGTTAGAGGGTCATGTCTCCTCTCTGTTGAACACTGACGATCAAACTCTACCCTCAACCCTTCAGCTCCTATAATAACCACATGCAAGATCAAATTTTAATGTCTTCAAATCTGCTCATTTTTAAAGCATAAAGCTTCATGAAGCATCTACAGTACAGTTCAAAATTAAATTAATACTTTTTTTTCCAATGAGCATGTGTCAAACTAAAACAAAACATTTAATAAATAAGTAAACATTTACATTATTTTAGAAAAATGTAAAATGCTTACTAGTTAACCAAAAAAAAATCCTGAAACATGCATCATGGTTTCTGCAAAACCATTCAGCAGCACAACTGTTTTTAACTGATAAAAATAGAAAGGTTTCTAGAAATCAAGCTGAAAGGGATCAAGGATCATGAAAATGAAGACTTAAAGTAATGGCAGGTAAAATTTCAGCATACCGTTCCAGGAATAATGTAGGGGGAAAAATATATTATTTCACAATAATATTGTTTATAATGCATTTTGATCAAATAAATCCAGCACTGGTTAAATTTTTATCAACAGTAAAATAAAAAATATGTTTATACATTCTGAACAAAATATGAGTAGTGTAAGGTTTAAAAGTTTAATTGTTGAACATTTAATCTTTGCAAGAAAGCATTCAATGCAGAGACTCCCTAAGACA
>JAUMHP010000048.1:12442390-12456332 GCA_032361065.1 Enteromius trimaculatus | reverse complement strand
GCACTGCATTCAAGTTCAGAATTAATCTAAATGAATGTTTTTTTTGCCCTCTATTCTTCCAGATCCTTCAGAAGCATTGCGTGTTGTCTCAAACCAGCCTACATCAAACTGAGCAGGCATAAGGGCCCAAGTTTCAACCTAAAAAAAGTCAAACTCAACATGACTATCACCATTCAGAATATCACCGCCACCTCTGCCATCGTGAGCTGGCCATCATCTCCAAGCTGCGTCGACACGTTCTACAGTGTCATGTATCACCCCAACTGGAACAGCTTGTTAATGGGTTACACTCGCAAGAGCTTCTTGCGGGAGGATAGGGTCCCTGTGAGCCAGACGTCCACTAGTCTGGGCGACCTCAGTCCACAGACCACTTACATCCTTTGTGTCACCTGTCAGTCTGCCAACCCCACCAGAGAGCAGTGCCAGGTATTCAGTACCCTAGATGAGGGCTCTGAGCTGGGAGAGAGTGGCAGGGAGCTGGCGATGGGTGTCTGGCTGGCCAGCAGCATCCTTTTGCTGATCATTGCTGTGGCTCTGCTCTGGGGGTGTCTGCACACCATGTGTCCAGCAAAGAGGGACCCAGAAAGAGGCAGCCAGTCATGTCCGAACCCTCCGCACCTGGCTCTGACCCCCATAGGTGGGAACATGGGAAGCGAAGGAAAAAAAAGTTTGTACACGCCAAGTTGTGGCGGGGAAGACTCTCAGAACGCAACAGTGATTGAGAATCCTTTTCGAGCCGAGCATGGCAGGGAAATGATGAACGGGCAGGGTACTGAACTTCGAACACCAAGTAATAAACAGAGATTTGGCCCTGGGTCAGAATAACTAGAGCACCAAATTGTTATTTTGATACACTGACCCCAAAAATGTTAAAAACTATTAGAACTTACACAATGATGACAATCGGCAGGGTTGAAACCATTTTAAGGAAAGGAGACTCTGAAAGTCGAACAATGCTAACAGGGTCAAATTAGCATTTAAATGTCAGATGAAAATATCACAAATATTTTGTCAAAGAAACTGAAGGAGGCCCGCTTGGCTTTAAGCAGTTACAAACTGCAGCTATACCTTTACAATGGTTCAGTTAATACATTTGGAATCAGAATTAATCTAGGTTTATGCTATTTCTGATTAATTTATAACCCCCGACATGCACGCTTTTTAATAACGATAATCATAATATAATCATTATTTGAACATGATCATTTTTACAGTAAGAGATATTACCTAATATTCCAATACACAAAAGATTCATATCAGAAGCATCATTTATTTGAGATATTTTTAAAGAATTTGGGTCACCTATGTTGAAATTGTGTCTGTAGAGTACAGTGTCAGTTTAAAGTTAAACACCGCTGCCATTTTGGTTTCGCAAGGTAAAAAACAAGAATTGCTTTGTGCAACTTTACCTTTAATGGCTGTAGAAGTGTTGATTTTAGTTTCTTTGTGAGCTGATAGCCTATCAGTTTGTGTTAGCTGCATTGAAATCCTATTATGCTTGAAATGTACTTTGCCGACCTATCTATCTTGCTTAATAAAAAAAATGTAATAAAATAAAAACATTTCTCTGTATGTTATGGTTTGTGAGAGTTAATGTTCCAATTGAAGCTAAAGATGTAATAGATTTAAACTCATGCACACCCACCTTTGAGCCATACAGGTACTGTGGCTGGGCATTGGGAGGCTTGTCTCTCTGAAACTCTTGTGAAAACGGCAGAACAGTGCGAACAAACCTAAACAAAGGGGAAAATTGTTTAAAAAAAAATGTGGGTTTTGTTGTCTAGTTATAGTGAATTCTGTTTAATAAGGCTGTACTCAGCATTTCCTCTCTGGCTCTATTCATAGTGAACAATATAGTGAAAAAAAACTCATCACACAAAGTCAAAACCCAGTTTTCAAAAGGAACACGTTTATAAAGAAGACAAAAAGCAAAAAAGCTACAAATATCTGCTATGACATGACCAACTTTTAGGTGTTGTTCTCAGTGTGCTGGTTAAAGTCACTTGTGGGTGTGAGTGTTAAAACCTTAAAGCAAAGATGTAACCTTCAGAAATGGCATCCTCCTGCCAGTTATGAGCTGTATTAAGAACATGACTGAATCCTGATGGCACTAGATTACTTTGATAGTAAATGAGTACCTTTATAATAAATTTGTCATCAACAAGTCTATATTGCCCATTAAATTGTTGAAGCTGTTTTAACCTGACGGTGTTGGTCATGGCCTTCCTTCACCTCTGTTCTATAGAGTCCATTTTCAACACCTCACAATTCAGTCTTGGGAATATTTCTCACCTCACTATGGTTCTTTTCTTTCTTTCATATTTGATATACGAGTCAGACTGTACCTTATGCTCAGAGAGAGAGAAAAAAAAAGAAAAAAAGTATTCTGTCTGCTATTTGACAGTAAAAAAAGTGAATTCCAACTGCAGAAGGTAGAAACAAAATTTATCCGGGGAGAAATTAATAAAAAGCAACTAATTTTCCTTCACTTGCTGCAGATTAAACACACCATAAAACCTGCAAACAAGAGTCTGTGTACAAGAATGTGTCTCAAATGAGCAAAAATGTATCTGATACAACAGTCTTTTTCTGCTTGAAATAAGCATTGACTTTAAACAGACTATTAACAACTAATGATTAAACTTAATAATTAACAATTCTCTAAAAAAAAAAAAAAAATCAGATGAAAGCAATGCTCCATCTTCATTTAAGTGTCTTGTGCATCTGGCTTTCTGACAAGCGATGAAAGAAATTTTCTATGCAACTTGACTTTTAGCCTCAATCAAGTCTATTTGACTAAAATATGGATGAATGAATACATATTACATCAGCTGAAGCCTGATAGTCATGTCTACACTAATATAGCTGTTAAAATACTGCCCATTTATGACATTAAAAAAGATATTATTGCAAAACCCTGTCATTAAAAATTAGTAGAGCCTACACATTTTTTTTATTTAATATTTATATTAGTAAGGTATTAACTCACCAGAATTAATTCTCTGTGATTATAATCCTGTATTAATTGCCATGTCAATCACTTACAGATGTGCAAATATATTACAGAATGTGCCTAAAAACTTCCAGCATCCTGTCCAAATTGGACAGGAAAAATAACCATTATTATTCTATATATTTAAAATAAATAAGTAAGTAACTTAATTAAACCCTTGGCACTCCCTACACACCTGTTCGTGGAGCCATTGTAGCAATAGTTGGGCAAGAAGTCATAGTTGAGTTCCCAGAAGACATGGAGAGTGATTCTGCCATAGGGCGCTGATACATTGTGGTTTGCCTCACGGAACATGGCATCAATACTGTCTAGTGTCAAAAATTTACCGAGGAGCTTATGGGTCATCCGGTTTATGTCCAACAATCCCTCCAATTCCTGATCAATGACAGAGAAAAGAAAAACAATTGGAATTAAAACGCCCTCTCACTTTCTGACACCACAACATTCAGAAGCGCACACACACACACACACCTTCAACAACTATTTGTATGAATACCGGTAATGCATTTTGGATCGATTTCATGTATGATGCTTATACAAATGTACACTCACATACATAAAGCACACATGAACAAAATCATTCAATAGGCTAAATTATTTGTGCTGCACTAAATTTAAAACTTTGCTGTGAGAGATGGCCTCTTTTCATAATAATTCTGAACCGGCAAATTTACAGAGCTAAAGCAAAGGTCTTTGTATGAGAAACTGAAAACTAATTTCCATAAAAATAAAGATTTTAAAGGATAATTCACCATGATGGAAGTGAGGTCCTCGCTCTCAAAGCGGTTGATGGCGAGCTCTAGAGATTTGTACAGGGCAGAAGACACTCTCTGGGTGATCAGACGGTTCAAGTCGATCGATCGTCCAAGGAGCTGCAAGAGAAAAGGACAAAACAGGATGAGCGGACAAGAAAACAGCATTAATAAACAGTAATGAAGTACAAAAGAGCAGCTGTCTTTACCTGGACATGTCTCTGTTTGAGGAGTGTCTCGTAACGATTGGAGGAAGGCCATGAGATATTTGCGCCCTGATTCTTACATTCAGCTCGTAGTCTTTTATCCAGGAGGAGACTGGAAATAAAGCGCATTTTTAAGTACCCAGCGCAACTTGCAGTACTACTGAAAAATTGCTACATTTCATATTCTGTTCGAATAAGGCTACAAACAGACCTTCCAGCAAGAATCTTGTAGTAGGCAAAGATTTGATCAGCGAGTTTGTAGACAAACTGGTCAAAGCAGAGGTTCACCTGGGGGAAAGAGAAGAAAAATCGCAGAACACTTAAACTTGAGTACAATGCCGTAACTGCATCAAAGGGTTTTGTTTTGCGCCAATGTCAAGAGGGTTCTTACCTCAGCTTCAATCTCATCATACAGGAACTGCTTTTTAAACTTTGTGAGAGCGTAGTGTGCACTGTCATTGTACAGATCCAATGAATACAACACATATCTGAAGAGAGAACATAATTATAAGCACATTTCATAAAAGCACTCTTTTCTGCACATGTACATGTATGGCACTTCATGTGTTAATTGTATATTTGGTTCTCACTCCATCATAGAGGCCTCTTTAGTCTCCAGGATGTGGTCGGTAAGGATCCAGGGCATGGACATCTCAATTGGAAATTGGATGCGGCGTCCCATCGTGAGCTCCAGAAAGAACTCACGGAACCAGAGCTGGGACAAATCACAGCACTGCTGCAGCGTCTCTGCAATACATCAAACGTGTAAGCAATAAAAGTAAATGTGGAGAAAAAAAATAAAAAAATAAAAAATTATAGATATAGATTTGTTTTTGTTAAAACAGTAAATGTGTAGCAAATGGCTAGATTGGTGTGAACCGCCATTTAGTCTGTTCTTTACCGCTGAAGTTGAGCAGATGAGTGTAGAAGAATGATTCGCGATGAAACTTTTCGATGTCCAGGATGGTCGGACCCTCCAAACTACTACGCAGAGTCTTCTTTGAGCCGCTCTTATCAGCGACCAGTGACTCGAGCATCGTCCTGACCATATACAGCTACACAGAGAAACCAAAACAATGAAGATGAAAGACGTCTTTACTATTCACCAATGCACATTTATCCACCACTCGACAGACAGACTCTGGTCATCTTGCCACAGGTGGAAGGATCTCTTTTGTATTCTGGTCTGAGTGCATTAACTTTAACTGATAGAGGGCACACAGGTGCCAAAGCTTCCCTGGAGATGTCAGACAGATCAAAGTGCTTGTCTGTACCTCTCCTCTTGGATCCATCTGGAATTGTGTGTGTGTGTCCGTTTGAAACTCTATTCAAACACAGAGTGCTATTTTCAAGTCATTGTTTGGCTCAAATTGTTTTGAACAAAGCATTTTCTTTTATCTGTATTTCATCAATTAAATGTGGACTATACAAAAAAAAAAAACGAGCTCAATTTTTGTCCCACAGTTTGAAATGAGAGGATCAAATTCTGTCAATCAACAAGCGGGTGTATAAAAATGAACTACTCACTCAGAGATCATACATAAAGCCAAAATTGAACGCATCGACGCAACTTTAGTTCAGAACCATGAGCCTCTCTTTAAAACAAACATACAGAGCTTGAGACATGAAAATTCAGAAAAATCAAAAGGCTTGAAATCAATCCACACTACCACAAAACATTGAGTTAAGATAAAAAATTTAAAAAAAAAAACACGAAATGGAAACAAAAATTCACAACACTTGCTTAATCAAATTAAACTGACATGTATGAATCTCTCAAATATACCAGCAGCAAGCACTGAGATCACATTGAGAGGCAGCACCGATTACAGCTCAGTTCCCTGAGGCGCTATTGACATTCAATACGACACCCATCTACGGCACACCGGATCAACCGTGCTTCATGCAACATCTGCGAGTGGAAGATTACAAGCTCTTCTAAATGACACTGGGGGATCTGTGTGTGTCTGTGTGTGTGTGTGTGTGTGTAATAGGTAGAAAAAGCATATAGCAGCATGGCTGGTTAGGTTGTTTCAGGTAAAGAGTTGTTTAAGGTGAAAATGAAAAGTGAAAAATATTACATGCATAACTACAGACATTTAAAGGTAACTGAGTTCTGAGGTTTGTTACCGTCATACATGTTCTGTATGTACCATTGACTTATCTACTGTATGTCTACACTGTATATGTATTGGGAATTACGGAGTTGCATACTTGAGTACTGGAGGGTCCTACGGCACGACGAGGAACTTTGATATCAAATCCTCCTTTAGGGTCCTTCTCGCCCCGCAGTGCTGGGTCATTATGTGGCTCTCTGCCAGTCTCCCAATCACAGATGGTCTTACGGATGGCCTGGAGGACGCTGCAACAAAGTCACAGCCAGCCAAAAAAGATTTAAACAACTAGATACGTAAGATAGAAAGATTATTGAGTCTGGCGCTCTGTTGTACCTCTGGACGACGTTCTTCTTTTTCTTGATGGCCTGACGCAGCGGTTCTCTGAGCGTCACCTGGGCAAAGTCCTGCAGAGCTGAGTAGATGGTGTGACGGATGGCGTGGTTAAACACGCTCTCCATACGGCCCATCAGAACCTGCAAGCCCTTTATCATGGCGATGACCTAAACACATCAGAACACAGACACTCTTCTGAGTTCACTGCTATATCTTACATTTGATCTTATATCTAAATATATTTAATATACAAACATAACATATTTTCATTAAATATATAAACGCATGTGTTTGTATTTATGTATACTTACTAAATATACAGTACATACAAATATATTATGTAAAGAAAAACTTTATTTGCGATAAATCTATTGACAGCACTAATTACAATCTAAAATAATTAAAATGAATTCAAACGTGTAGTTAATGAACTTAAGAAAAACCTGTATATATTTATTACCATCCAAAAATTTAATTTTCAATATTTGTGCATTTATTTTTTGTCTATAATTACAGCTGAGCTGTACTGACCTCCACCAGAGCAAATTTCTCCTCGCTGGTGTAGTTGTATCTAGTGGCACGTTCATATTCCTCAGCGTTGTCAGGGCATTCTTTGTTGGAGTATTTATCTGTGGGGTGCACCAACTTCCAGGAATACTGCATAAAGGAAAATATTTTACAATCTTTCATGTATAACTGCTTGTGATACTTATTCAGCAAAAGGTGTTAGAAAAACCTAAAACTTTAAAGCTACAAATTTCAGAAACTATAGCCCATCATCTCCACCCCCAGCCTAATTTTGCTACAAATAACAAAATCCATTTTACTAATTGCCAAGAATGGACCTGTATCAGGCTGTTTCCATGGCAACAATATTTCACAAGATAGAATAAGTACAGACGAAACTGACTATTAAAGTGATTAGAATGAAAGATGACAACATCCCTGGCCTTGTGGAAACAGAAAAAAAAGAGTGCACACCAGAGTAGTGACAGGCTGTTTTATTCAATGAATGAGGTTCAAGCGCTATCTAAATAGAACGGGTGGGTCGCTGATACTGGACATTAGAGGTTAGTTAGTCTTCATCTTCCTGATGAAATGCATGGTGTAAAAACTGTCTTCAAACATAGAACAGGACCTGAGCACATTCATTTCTGAGAAAATGTGTCTTTCTGTTTTGAGCAACTCGATTAAACAGCTCAGAGACTGGACACTTCTCTCAGACTGCACTCATAAAAAGAGCTTTTGACAGGCTGGTATTTGTTACTGGCAGTTTTAAGAACTTAGCATGCTCATTAGTCTTCTTTTGGATGATTGTATACTTTATGCTGAACACAAAAACATTTTAGAGATTACCAATAAGCATCTCAAGCGTATGCAATATGGCTTCTTTTTCTTCTCCACTTTTGTAAAGATATGATGCTTCTCCAGGTTTTGAAACCAGGTTTTTAAATGTCTACTGCACGATTCAATTCGATTCCGATTCTTGAGGACACGATTCGATTCAAAATCGATTTTCGATTCAAAAAGATTTTCGATTCAAAATGATTCGATTTTATTCATAGTGATTTCTAATCGGGTTTCTGATCATGATCTACTCTCATCTGCTTTGCTATACAGAATGACAAACGGAGACATTAAAGTGTCTTTTTCACATTTATTAAGTTAAATTCTTAGGTCTTTGGCAATGAAGCAAGCGATAGACAGAGTTATTTTTTTTGTTCTCTCGGAGTTGGCAGTTTCGTGAAGCACTGCAGTGTGCGTTGGGCTGCAGCTGGCAGCTGACTCTGCTCCGTGCCGCTGAGCTCCGGGTGATGCCTAGTAATAGGAGCACGCACATTTGTTGTGCTGCCGAAGTACTTGGTCTATGTGTGTCATGTCCAGCGCAGTGCTTCCAGGCACTCGGGAAAAACCGAAATGACGCCAAACTTTAGCTTTAAGTGAAGACGGGGCTGATTGGCTCTCCCTCTCATCCATATTTGCTTCCTCTTTGTTTTAGTGATTTGCCGCGCACGCTTACGTTCAAAAACCGGATGCGTGGTGGCATCAGTACAGACCAGTAAGCTAGTTACAAAAATGGAGGCGAACAGCCAGCTGATTTTATTTATTTATTAAATCGATTCTTGGACATTTCAGATCGATTCTGAATCGTTGCAAATGAGAATCTAGATTTTTCTGTGATTCGATTTTTTGGCACACCCCTAATGCACATATATTAATTTCTCCAAAATTTTAAACAATTACATTTATTTTGTACAAAACATTATTGAATATTCAGTTGCAGATTTAGAAGAGAACAGCATGAAAGCAGGGATCCAGCGATGTGTCACCAACATAATCAGCAATGCTCATCAGTTGGAGTTCAACTTTTCCTAGTTGGTGGTCACATACATAAATATGAGCGTGACAATTCCACTCACCACTTCCATGACCTGAGCGCTCCACTGAGAGAGCAGCTGCAGACCCTGCAGAGCCAAGTCAAACAGCTTTCTGTATTCAGAGTCTGTCTTCTGAGCCTCCTGACGCCCTGAGCCGGTCACTACCTGCAAAAATGAGAAAAGAAGGTAATGACAGAGCAAGCAAACACCATAACATAACATCCAACACAACTACTATCCATTAAAGAGAAAATGACCAAATTAATGAACCGCTGAAATCTCTTCACACAAGCTAATGACAAAACTCCAGGATCCCTGCCGCATCTACAGCAGCTCAAGCTGCATTCGAAATCAACAAACACGTGAAGAAATGCCAAAACCCTGTATCTGTGCACTTGTTTCAGCAGTCCAAGACAGCACAAGTAGTGCATGTCAAAACCCCTGACATCTGACAACCAGGGCTGTGGAACGAACAAACAAATTCCTCTTCATTTCTCCTTGTCACCGGGCTGCTGTCACTGAGACCGGACCTCAGTTGTCCTCTGGCTGCCAATACGCTCTCATTATAGTGCTGCTGCCATGTCTTAATTCAATCCAAGGTTGGCCTCCTCCCCTCAAATTTCCATATTCATCTGTAAGAATACAGCCCCCGTTGTTCTGAATGCAAACTCGGAGTTGCTGAGATTGAGCCTTGAATCCATTCAGCCAAGGAAAAGGGAATCATGTATGAAGCGAGAGCTGCTTGCCTTCCCATGGCTAATGAATTTTTATAAAACCTACCCACATGAGCAAAAACTAACTCAACAATAGCAATGTAAGCCACTGTAGCTTATGATTTTCTTTAAGAAGTATGATTCCTCCCATTAATGCACTGTAACGCACATATTTTTCAGCATCTGTTAGGCTGAGGATTATTCAGTTCTATTAACATTTAATTATTTTTCCATAGTCACCATAAAAACGATAGTACTAGTACAAAATACACTTTAATCATGAACACTTATGCAGTGAGGATGCATTAAATAGATTAAAAGTGAAACTAAAAGCTTTACATCACTACAAATATATCCTATTTCAAAGCGATGCAGTTTTTGTGAACTTTCTATTCAGCATAGAATCTTGAAAATTCTATGAAGGGTGATTTTACAGAAAACAGTTATTTCAAATTGCTATATTTCACAACATGAATGTTTACAGTGTTCTTGATCAAGTAATTAAGCTTATGCAGTCAAAATTGTGATTTACATCAAACCCTAATAAGCAACAACTGCTTTAATGAGACGCTAAACAACACATTTGTTTTTGCCAGTTTCTGAATCAAAGAACTACTCCGAAAACAAACTTCGTCAGAGGTCTTATGTTTGGAAATAGCAAGTCATTTGGCATATTAGGTAATAGACATTTCATCCCCCAACGTCACTGGCAGCGTGAGTCAGTGCATGGCAACTGGGGTGTCTGCACTGCATTTGCTTATTAAGACGGTGAAGAAAAGACTGTTTTTCTTTAGAAAAACCTCTCACCTCGCTGTTGCTGTAGCGAGCCAGCTCAGAAATGAAGCGCATGTGGTCTTCACGGATTTGAATCATCTGCTCACAGATATTATATTGGGGGCTACTGCCTGCAGATGTGCACGACCACCTAGAGGATAAAGGAGGCCAGGCAATTAAGACAACATGGAATGGACCAGTAAATAGAACAACATTTGGTTATTTTCATTGCTGGTCAACTTTCAAAAAAAAGTCGAAATTTAGAATCAAGTACAGTTAGTTAAATTTTTTTCTTGCCAATTTAAAAAAAAAAACAACAACAAAAAAAAAACGCCTAGTCCTAGACAAAAATGTAAATCTAAGCTGTACCAACATATACCAAGTAATGCCTTTTTACAAAGGCATGTTTATAAAAATGACTTAAATGTCCTAATTGAACTATCGCCTAATCCTGGCTTAGGCTAAGCCCTGTCTATGAAACTGGGTCATAGAGTTTTATTCGATTTTAATCTAATTTTTTTTTATTTATTACACAAATCTCGGAAAAGAGTAACCAATACATTATTAAAGATATCTTTACGAAAGAAAGTTTGGAAAGGTTGATTTACATTTTGGGTTAAACTAATACACATCTGCCTATACAGCCCAACCTAGGACACCTACCTGGATTTATTTTCCTCATAATGAGCGCTGGTTTTGATATAGCGGGACAGCTCGATCTGCATGTCACCAAACAGAGGCACTACCTGCAATTGCTGTAAATTACAAATCCAAAAAAGTGGTCAGATGAGACAGACTTGTGGTTTTTACCACATGCATGCATGCTAAATGCATTTCCATTTATGAACGTCAGAAATGTTTTGCCATTTTATTACCATAAGCACAAAGACAAATACCTTGAAAAACTTGTCAATTTTTGTGAGGTTGATTCTTTTCTTGGCATCCAGTTTGTAGATGTTGCTGTTAGTTCCATCCATGAGATAGAGACCAAAGCCCATAACCTACAAGACATAGTCACATCAAACAATGTGAAAAAATGATTTTTAAATTAAACAGTTTATTACTTAGTAACAGTGACTGCTTGCTCAAGATTCAGAAGAAATACTATCCTTAAATGAAAGGAAGAAATACAGTGGCACCATTTTTTGTAATTGTAAATATTACACCACATGATGTTTTGTTGCATGTAATTTAATGATTTTGTTTTTATTCAGCAAGGACACATTCAATTAATCAAAAGTGACAGACAAAGATTTGATAGAAAAACCTATCTGCTTCAAATAAATGCTTTTCATTTAAACTTTCTATTCACAAAGAAATCCTGAACAAAATGTAGCAAACAAACTCATTTTAAACTGTAATAATATTGATTAATATTGTCCTTCTACTAAAGGCAGACTTGTTGAGCATAAAAGACTTCTTTCAAAAACATAAAAAATATATGCTTACTTTGAGCAGCATGTGTTTCTCACTGGGGGTGAGGTACATCTTGTTTTCATAGTAGTCTACACACAAGTTAACGATGTCTGCCAACAGCTCATCATATCCGTTAATCACTTCAAGCTGCTGCTGTAGGGACTGAAGCAGAGACGGCCATCAATATCAGAAACTTGTACACAGAACATGTCTGAAGCACTGCTGCATGTATTTGTGTTTATTATGCTGCTGTATCCAGAGACTTGAAGTCAATTTAGTCAATGTAAGTGTTCAGGTGCATGTCTACATAAAACGCAAACATGTCTTCACTACAGTTGCAAAATAAATCTAAAACTAATCTAGTTTGTTTATATATTTTATATGCATTTTCTTAGTATTAAGTGTTAGTTTACAGAAGATGGTGTGATACCTGAGTAATCTTGTTGTGGTTGGCCAGGAACATGGATAAGTTCTGAGATTCTTGAATAGAGGATGGCTCAGACATTTTCCTCAGAAACTGGGCAGCTCTAATGGACAAGAAAGAGAGAGAAAAAAAGTAAGACCAACATACAACACAACAAAATCAGGCCAGTAAACACTATAAGTCAGCATGACAAACAATTAAAGGTAATTCAGGCTAAATACTGTTGTTATATTCTTTTATCAGACAAATACAATTATTGTCTGACACTTATAAAAATATGCTGTGTTAAAAATGTTAACAGTAAATCTGATGTACTGCTGAGATCTAGAAAGAAAAACACACAAAAAAAGACAGCCATAGAGAGAGACAGCAAGAGAATGACAAGAAAAGTGTTTGAAGACATGAGGTGAAAAAACTAGATGGGTGGTTGACAAATCTGACATTTCATGAAGTCAGTTCAGCAGGTGGGCGCACTGAAAATAAACTCAAATCTACGCAGATACACCAACTCACACAGACACCCTGAAAGATCAGGGGTAAAAAAAAATCAAAAAAAAAAAAAAAAAAATCTAGTGTCTTGACAACACAGATGTGCAGCATCCATGTTCCATTTATTTTGACACTGTGGCTATTTAAGATAAATGCAAGTATAAGCAAGTATGAGATAATGAGTATGCAGCTAATGAACTCAAATTTATCACTAACTGTAGCACATTGCACACAATGTCCAGACTTGATCATTTTATCATCACATGCAAAATAAACTTTACATACATGCTGTATAAATACAAATATTAAAATACTGTCTTTTGGTGTTTATTGATGCTGCATTTGTTTTTTTAAAGTTCTGTAAAAAAAAAAATTAAATAAACATTTTAAAGCACTGCTACAATTTACAATTGCTGCTTTATGAAATGAAATGTAATTTGTGATGGAAACGAAAAATTCTGAACAATTCTGATCATTCAGAAATCACTGCTGATCATCTTCAATAATCATATACTTATTGAGTGCTCAAGAAAAAAAATATTCTGATTAGTATTAAATGCTGAAATTTCGTGGAAACCATAATTTTTTAGGATTCTTTGATAAACAGCATTACATTTAAATATAAAATGTTTTTTTATATATTTCTTGTAACATTTTAAACATATTTATTGTCACTTTTAACCAATTAATGCATCCTCCCTGAACAAAAGTGCATTTGCTTAAAAAAAATAAAAAATTAATTCATACTGGCAAGTACAAAGCACAAAATGTTGTAGATTGAAATGTTGGTAAAATGCCAATGAAGTGTGAAAATATACTATACTATATTGATAACGCTGACCAGAATAATTTAGATGTAGAATGACTGCCATCTAGAGGATGAATGTATTAATGACGAGGCTAGACTCAAAAGTGAGGCTTTCAGAGAGCAGTCTGTGTGGTTACCTCTTGTATGCCGAGTGATCATTTTTGACGCTGCACTTCATGTTCTTAAGTTCGTCCAGCACCGCAAACATGTTGATGAACTTCCCCAGTGTGAGCAGATAGGCTTCGGACACAAAGTCCTTCCTCCGCTCAGCGTGACACAGTCGACGCACTTCCCCACAGAAGCGATCTATTGCTGTCCTCTGAGAACGAAGTGAAATGAGAGAGACGCATTAGTGCATCTTATACAATCTTATAATAAATTTGAGAAAATAGCATTAATCTTTACCTGAAAGTACATGAAGTTCATTAGTTTAGTGACTTCAGGCTCAAGCACCTCCACTGTCTTCTCATAGATCTCCACTCTGTTGGGCTGTTCATTACATTTCACCTGAGGGACAGA
>JAUMHP010000048.1:12418656-12442290 GCA_032361065.1 Enteromius trimaculatus | reverse complement strand
GGCTCAAGCACCTCCACTGTCTTCTCATAGATCTCCACTCTGTTGGGCTGTTCATTACATTTCACCTGAGGGACAGATGGAGAAGGTCAAATCAACATACTTCCAATCTGTGTTGTGACTTTTTTTGAGTGGCTTTTAGGCATGACTAATTTACCTGAGGGATAGCTCTTGAACAGCTCCTCCAGGTATACAGCATCACGGCATACTCTTGTCCTTCCTCCAACATCTCATTCTGTAATACAAAGCATGAAATATATTTTACATACAGTGGGGTCCAAAGAATTAAAGCGATAGTTCAACAAAAACAGACCCTTTATGTAACAACAATCTATGCAATATGTAAAATGAGCACAAAAAACGGAATACAAGACCATAATTCAACATTTTCTATTAAATAATTAAGTTCATAATAACTAAATAATAATGAGTACAAAAATGCTAAATAAATGGATTTCTGAAATAGTGATCTCAGGGATTTTAAAGCCCAATTTAAACATCAAATGCAGCTTCTAACAATAAACCTTTATCTCTCGATGAATGTATTGCCAAAGAACAGATCAACCCACTTAATCTTAAGATCTTAACAACTCTCTGAAGAAACTTTTGGCAGCTATTACTCCTCACTAATAAAGCACACAGCAGTTCACATTCAATACAAAAACCATTCAGAGCAGCCCACTCCGCTTGGCCAGGCTCCTCAAATGGGCATGGTGAACACGGACAATGAGAGACTCTAATGGGCTCTCTTAAATCCATTCAAGCCCCGACAGACTCCTTTAGCAGGGCTTCCAGAGACCTGGCTTGATGGACTGGTTCGGACAGTCAAGGTCAGCTCAACAGAGTCGTGATGGAGTTGAGGTTTAGTGATTTAATGCCGGTTAGCTAGTGAAGGTGGAGTTAAACAGCTGTCTTTTTGTGTGGAGACGCTGAGTGTAGCTTACCATGCTGGAGTGGACAGTGGCCTGCTCTATGTAGCGGGCAATGCCCGTCACGAAAGCATTGCGGTCCTCAAAGTTGGTGTTGAAGTTGGGCTGAGGGTGGTAAAAAGATAAAAGCCTGGTTATACACCTGTTTTTGGGTTTACATAAATACACTGCAGATCTAGGTCAGTTGTAACCTGATAAATGAGCGAGGAGGGTAGAGGCTCGATGCAGGGCTGCTGATCTGGAAGTGGCAGCTCCTCCAGCAGGTCCACGTTGGACAGAGCATCTTCCAGAGTCACCGTAGACGCCATCGCACTAGAAAAATAAAAAACACATACTTTCCATTTTAAAAGTGATGCATGAATCAGAACAGTGCAATACACAATGTTTTTCAGAGCAATACTGGATCACACTATCAAAGATGTTTCATATTTGATATCACGGATGGATCAACATAAAGTAAATGTTTGGAAACTATAGCAACAGAGTGAAGGCAAGCATGAGGTTTAGCTTATAGCTGACAGGAAAAAATAAAACCTCAAAACAACCAAAAAACTCTCCCTTATCGTTGCAACTGGGCAACTTTTTCACACCTCACAGCGTTGGCTGTCAGAATGAAAGCGCTCTCCTACTTACTCTCTTCCCCTTATGGTGCAAAACCTCAAACTGTGTGCTAATCTGGCATGACGAAAAAAGAAACTAACAAAAAACATGTTTTGCCTGTATAGAGGCATTTATACTATGACAGTGATTAAACTGCAAGGAATCCCCAATATTACATTGAGAATAAATCTGTGATACAGTGATTTAGATTATCGTTCAGGGGCCGGTTGCATAAAAGGTTAAGACTAGTCTTAAAAGTTAAAAAGCTAAACTTAAGACAGTTCACATTTTTAATTCGCTTACTTAATGTATATAAGTATATAAGGTAAATGCAAAAAATAAAACAGATTACTCTTGGCTAAGTTTATGCAACTGGCCCCAGAGTCTGTCAATTAAACAAGCATCATCTGCTTGGCTGTGATTGTGTGCGTCATGTTTAGTAGCCGTTTCACATTCATCATGGAAAGATAAAAAGCTTGTTGCTGAAACTAATACTGGCCACACGAACACAGAAGTGGCTGACAGACAATTAAAGGACATCAAAAGAGGAAATTCAGTGCAGGCCAGAGGAAATGGAGATGGGCTGCTTTGGTCTTGTAGAGATACGTACAGATAAACATTGCAGATATTCTTAATGACCTGTAGCTATTACTGATGTACATTAGAAATATTTCGAAAGTAAAAGTGTAACTGATCACGAAAGTGCACTTTTACAGTTAAAAGAGAACTTTACTCAGAAAAAAAGCAGAAGGAGATACATTATCAGGAAGCACGTGAATAGAAAAGAGCAGGGTCTGCAGTCGATCATGAAGAGTCTCTAGAGAAACAGTGATGTTATCAGCAACACACTGCTGCGGTTGACACCAACAGCTGCTTTTGACTGAGCAGCTGTACATTCAAATGCAAATCGTACACACTCAATTAAAGCTGAAGAGCATCATTTGTTTTAATGTTAAAAATCTCTGTGCAACATGCAGAGAAAACGATAAGCATAACCCGCCTGTAGACTGACTTCCTGAGGAATGTAAACAGGGAGGGAAGTGGGGTGAGGGGCAGAAGGGATAGCGTTTTGGGAACCTGTTTGGATAATATTAGTTTCGCCATTCAGTGTTTTATTGACTCGTTGTAAAATATGTGATTGAACAACTTTTGACACTCAATGTCTATTACGTGAACCGAAAACAAACATCCACAGGGTTTCTGCAGGTTTTAAAACAGTAAGTCTTTTTAAAACCAAGAAAATGTAAGTGATAAATCGAATGGCATTTAATTCTTTCTACATGTAAATATCTAGTAGAGAGCAATGAGTTTTTCAAGTTGAAAAATTTCTTTCTATTTCTTTTCATTCATTTAACAAAAGAAAGAGAGCAATGTTTTGCTCTGCTCCAAACCAAGACTTTCTGCTCTGATTTCAGACCTTAAAGTTTTCATTTGTGGACAGGTAAATTAAGACTCTTTAAGGACTTTCTAAGACCTGCAAATAAGGAACAATTGACGATTCCTACGCTCATCTGATGTCTCCTTTACTAATTCCAAAAACACACTTGTAACAGAGGCTTATGCTATTGCAGACAAACACAGTTTTTAATAAAGTTACTAGAGAAGGAGAGATTAAGAGTGAGTGAATTACCTGAGTTTGTGCATCTCTGAACAGTGATCGGTAGCAGCTTCTCTATTAATAGAGTGGAAAGTTCATCTTCAAGAGCGAACACAGTTATGAACTCGCTTGTGAGAATGATGCGTCATGCAGCTTTAAACTGCTAAACTATTTTAATGATAAAATCATCAGAGCAGCCCTGACAGCATGTTTCTGTTGTGTGTGTGTGTATTTCCGTGTGTGCCTGAATAAGTTTATATGGGTGAGAAGGAGGGAAAAAGAGAGTACTGCTTTCCATACATAATGAAACTTATTATTTTTTATAAAAACACAGAAACAATTAGTCTTTATCACACCTGTTTACTGTAATCAATGATCTCAATCTAAATGAAACAAAAAAGGTAAAAACATTGTAATTACAGCTAAAAAAAAAGTGATTTATGATCTGAAATACCTTAAGGTACCATATGCTTTAGGAGTAAATAATATCCCAGTGTTCTGCACCAGTGACTGCTTTTGCACCTTTATAAATCAATCATTCTAACTAACTTCGCTGTAATAGAAAAGAAATGCACCTGAACAATCTGAACTATGATGAACTTAAATCTACGCAAATCAGAACTGAAATCACACAATTACTACGCCCTTAGTGTGCCGGAATGTACAGTGATAGCTGGTGCGGTAACAGCAGCTGGTATTATTTCCTAAGGCAGGTCACACCCACTTTTGACAGCTCCATTATTAACTCTTAAAGACCTAGAGTATTTTTAGGCCACCTACCACATCTGCACTTTTCATTGTTTTTATTATAAACAGGTGAACTTGAAAATTAGGTCTAGATCATTTGAATTTTCAATTAACCTTCTGTTTTGTTTAAGAATTAATTAATTTATAGAATTTTAAGAAAAATTTAAGCAACAATTTGGTGTTTTTTTACTATGTATTCAAACACAAACTTCTACTTTCTGTAGAAAGTTGTATCGGGTTGTTTTACACTTCCAAATAACATTTTGTCTAAATATAACATTCCCCAAGCAAGTTATAGCCATTTTTTGCAATATCGTCATAGGCGTTTTGTTTGATGTCAAAATACTTTGTTGTGTGTTTTCTGGGCTTTTTCAGAGAGTGATGTCATGCAAATGTATTATTTTGTGTTCGTTTTCATGCACGCATGATATACTTTACTTTCACTTTGTGCTCATTCAAATTTTAATTGAAAACCCCTCAACGGTGTTTCAAAAGGCCAAAACCTTATTGGTGAAAAGTAAGACAGTTTGCACCAATCTGTGCACGTGGGTGGGACTAAGCGTCAGAAATCGGTCCTGTTTGTCTCGAAAAGCATTGGATTTCTCTGACAAATCAATTTTGTCCAAATGGTGTAATCATGTCTGCTACAAAGCCTCTGAATATCCAAATGAGACATATTAAACATTTAAGTACAATAGCTAGTTTAGCCACGGACGGCTGTCTCGGTTTTTAAGGGTTAAACTCCAACTATGAATATTAAACAAGCAGCTAATCCATGCAGGATGCACACTACTGCTCCTTAAATTTCCAAAACAATGACATTTATTTTATTCATTTAGTTTTTGGAAGCTTAACAGCACAAAACCATGATGGTCAGTATCTTTCATCAAAAAGGAAGTGTGCATGACGTCGTTGACAACATGTCAGTTCAATATTGTGGTTTTATCTGTGACAATTGAACAAACTCTCCAGCTGAATAAACACAGTCTTATCAAATTTCACTCTGGGTTAATTTACTTCAAATATAACACAGATCTAAATGATCATAATCCATAAATCCAGTTTTTGGGATTAAATAACCTTTCTTAAATCACTGTGAGGCAACAAGGAAGTTGTCTTAAGTAAGCTAAACATTGTTCCTGTTTAACCCTGCAGCAGTTCCCTGATCTCATTTTTCAAATGACACATTAAAAAAAAAAACAATACTGACATGAAATCAGAAATCTTGTCTTTTGTCATTACTCAATGTCATTAAACCAGCTCATTAGACCCAGAGGTCCGGTCAGCAGAAATGATGCGTTTAGCTCCACCAGACCACTTCAGATAAAGCAGTGGAAAGGTGTTCAGAGACCACAATCATTCCACAGGCTTTACAAGCCTCATCATGTCACTAAAGTCCGACACACCAGAACATTTGTCTATGAGGCAGGTAATGATCAGGCACACACACACACAATAGGGACAGTATGAGAGAAGATTAGAAAACTTGCTAAATCATTTGGGGGCAGTTTCCCGAACAGGGTTTAAGACTAGTCCTAGATTAAAATAAATGTTAAGAGCGGTCTAAACTGGAAAAGGCTTGCACTAAGATATCTTAAAATACATTGTTGTCATTGTTTGGTCTTACAATGCTCACAGATAATGCATTTTTTAAGACATGTTTCTAAAAATTCTTAAATGTCCTAAACCGGCCCATAGTCTGTAAACACATAATTACACATCATACAGGATTTATGAGCTGCATTTTTGTGATATGCTTTAAACTACCAGCTTCCAGTTGTTTGTTCCTGAATCAAACTAAACTTAATGCATTAAATGCGTTTTCACTTCATTATGAGAATCCTTAATTGAAGAACCACACAAAACTAGCTGAATGTTTGTATATGCATGCAGCCCACTACTGTCTTTGTTTTATCACAATTAAGAAACATTCAGAACTTTGGTAAAACATGATTTCTTTTGCTAATTATGATGGAGTGGTTGGCATTTCTTATGTTAATCAGATGATTTCTTACCGTCTCCGAGTCAGAATAAGCTATAAGGTGAACCAGATTTGATGATAATACGAAATACTTGGAGACTGCTAAACCAATTCAATGATAACAACATTGGATGTTGAACTTGGACGTCACTTGTCATCAGTTTGACAGGCAGGGTGGAGCTAAGGAACCGACTATTAGCATTTGCATGAATCACAACCTGAAACGCAACAAAAACAACTTAAAGCTACAGTTCATCCAAAAATGGAGATTTTATTATTCTTTGCTCTGGATGTCAATGTGGATCAGATGTTGGGTACTCACATTATTTAAAATAATAAAAATAATAAAATAAATGTCATAACCTGAGGGTGAATAAATCATAGAAGTTTCTATTTCAGATGAACCTGTCCCTTCTAAAGTCCCAAATCTAAAAATATCAAAGTCATCATAAAACATCCAGGCTAAACATTCCCTGAGTCTCATTGTGCCATGTTCAGAGTGACACGGTCTGGCGGTCTGCCCTGAGCTCTTTTACTCTGTGACGTCTTCAAAGTCAGTATTAAAGAACAGCGGCTCTCTTACACACTAAGATTTCCACTTGTGTTGATGCATAATAACTGGTCAAGCCAAAACATGACCATGACTCCAGCAGCACAAAGGGTGAAAAGGGTTTTTTTTTGCACCACATTCTCTGCATATTTAACACCTGCAGCATCTTCACACTCATATTTTCCCCTGGTGCCACCACGTCTGTTGCCACATCATGCACAAAAACTTCACAACTTGCAGCACAACCTGGTGTGCTCGCTCACTGAACACACACAACTCTAAAAGCTGCCACTTTCACATCTCAATATGCACACAACATTTGAATGTGATGATGAACAGCCTATTCCGCAACAAACGTTTTTCATCAAAGTAGACTTTCAAAAAACTGTTCATGATGCAGCCCTCTGCTAATTAATGAATAACGAAACACTCAAATAAAGTGCCTGCCAATGGCCTGTTTTCACATTGCTTTTCCAATGTTTGAAAAATAAAAAAACTCTGTTAATGTTAATACCACAGCCTGTGAAAAGGGGTCCATGCATTTTAACAAACATTTTGCATACGCATATAGTCTGAAGAACACCATCAGACCTATTGTCTTTGTTTGTTGGTGACTTAATTTGCTCTAAATTATCTGCTGAATCATAAAACCCACTCAGGCTTCCACAGAGGAACAAATGACTTCCCAAAGCAAGCGCCGTTATTATCAGAATCTTAAAAGGGTGTGGGTTGATGAACTTCCAACAATCCCACTGACCTCCAGCCAATGAAGACATTTCCCTTTCTTTTCTGTCTTTAACCCATTTCAGTCCAAAAACAAGTGGATTAAAAACTGGCACAATAGAACATGTTTACAGATGTAGACTAAGCCTAGTTCTAGACTAAAAGGATTTTCAATGGTAACCACCCCTGACAGTGCCGTTTAATCCATGTTTAGTCTTAATCTGCACTGAAGAAACAAACTGACATGGCTTTAAAAGACTATCTGAAAATTTATAGTGCAACTGAAGTTGCTTGCTCTGATTAGATTGTTTCTGTAAATATTAATTCAATAAGGTAATGTAAAATAGCACAATTAAACAAATGTAAGGAACATATTATACATGCAATTCATTGGATTACTTGTTTATTCATTTATTTATTAGTAAGGGCAATATTCGTATATACTTGAACTTACTGTCAGGTTAATTTTTCCATGTTTTTCACCGTCACCAACTACTTTATATAAATTTTAGTATTCAGGAACACCACAACCACATAATTCCAGATAAAAGGTGTCAAACCAATAACAGCCCTGTTTTTTATCTATCTGGGTCATTTTGCCCCAGAAGGATGTGCAGATTTATTTGACAAAAGTAGAGAAAAACGCGGGGTGAGGGTATTTCATGGGCAGGCATGAAAAAATATCTAATATGTAATATGTTAGCACACAAAACTTTGCATCTACGTCTAAGTTACCTGCTGATTGATTACATACAGAAACGCAACTACTCCGTTTACATATATGTACACCCATAACGTCATAAATATATTTCATCCCAACTACGTGACATAACTCCCACATTCACTCACAAGTTCTCTCGCGTTAGCTGTCGATAAAAGCTCGTTTATAATTTGTCGCGTCGCGTCTTCATACGCGCAGTCGCGTGCAGGCCCACCTCACCGACGACGTAAAACTTCAAACAACTCAAAGGAATTCGACCTAACAATACCTTTCCGTTCGGTCACGCACATACTAAAACATAAAAATATTTCAGAACAAAACTAGACGAACGGCGACGGTTTGACTAACTACAGAGAACGCGTTTGAAAAAAAGACAACACCCAGAATGAAAGTAAGTCAAAGCTGCGCTCTACCCACCCTTAACGTACTTGAGCTTTCCAGGACAAACAATCCGCTTCAACTATTCATTCATACATTCTCCGTTGTGGTTTCCAGTTCTGCTGTGGCTGAGAGAATGAAGGTAACTGGTAAAGCCGTTTTCGGTGGTTAATCTGCGGCGGTTTGCAGTAGTTGAGGGAGTTTGCGGAGGAATCCTGCTCGCGGTGAGCGTTGTCGCGGCGCAGCTCGGGCTGGAAGTTCCTGTTGCGCTCTACAGGAAAACTCAACAGGAAACTCCAACGCCGCAGTAGAGCACACTTCCGGCAGGGGGCGTTCAGGATCACGGCCCTTCAGGGATAATCCTCATTAAAAATATCCAAGTAGCCGATCACAATTTCAAAAGATGTACAGAAAATTGAGAGATGTCACAATATTGCCAATTTCTTCCAGAAAGATAAAAGCAATTAATAATTAATTTATAATTATTTATAATTAATAAAATATTAATTTCATCTGAAGGAAATAATATATATATATAAGCAATAATGATATAATAAGAGAATATGAGGATGGTGGTGGGTTAAAAGATTTTTATATTATGAATGGTGTACTTAAACTTCATGGCTTCAGTCTTTTATTAAAAATGAACATTCATACTGGTTTGCAATTCCATCTAGTTTGTTCCAAAAAATTGGAGGTATAAAGTTTTTTTTTTTTTTTTTTACAATATGACTTTGAGTTATCTAAAATTCCATTGAAACCGTCGGATTTTCATAATCAAGTCCTCTTGTGTTAGAAAATACTGTTTAAACATGATTTCAGTCCACATGTTTTCTTATGTAATAATAATTTTATTTTAGTTAAAAGAAAAGCTATATTTTGGGAGAACTGGTGGCAAAGAGGCATTTGGTCAGTGCTGCACATTATGGATAAGAATTGCTGTTTGTTTGTTTTTTAGTTATAGTGATTTCTGCACTAAATTTAAGTGTGAGGAAAAAGTTTATTTGAAAGTTATTAAAAGTATCCATCTACCATTTATTAATATGTTAAAAGGGATTTTAACATATTCCACTATCAGTCCCAAGATTGTGGATCTTAAATTAGGCAAAACAGATTTTGCAGAATAAGTTTCTAAGAAATTGTCTTCTGCAGGAACGCTATACTGGTCCAATAAGCAGGAATTACATTTTTCGACACCTAAATAGAAAATCAGTTAAAATTCAGTTGAACACCTATTTCTTCATTGTTATCTGGTTAATGTGTTTTAAATTGGATTAAGCAAAGAATATCTATTTTTCCATTTATTACTTAGAGTTCGTTTTGAAGACAAACAAAAATTGTCTTCGTTGTAAATTGTTTACTTCTCATATTAACATATTTTATTCAAAGACGCAAAGTTTTGAAAACAACAACCATAACATGGCATTGTAACATTTTGCTGCAGACTACATTAATTTGATCAAAAATAGTTAAAATGCTAATTTGGTGAAATCTTCATACAATTAAAAATGTTTATATAAAAATGTATTCTATTCTTATTAAGACTGAATTTAAACTTTTGAACAGTAGCACATAAAAAACAAGTATGAGGCAGCATTGTATCTCAAAGTAATAGCAATTTAATTTAAAATATGCAATCCATTCAGCACAATGAAAAAGACCTTAAGCTACCACAACACATACAAATATAGGCTTGAGCTGCATACAAATGTAGCGCACAATTTTCAGTTAGTTTATATTATGTACAGTATTTCAACTTTAAGGTTTCCTTCTCACTATTGCATGGGGTATTCATAATTAGATCACCTCCGAATGAAAATGCTTTTGTCATGTGTGCTTCACATATCCACTGCATGTAGAGAACACTTCAGTTTACATCTGACATACTGAGCCAAAACACAGGCCAACAACATTGAAAAACAAACAGTCAGATTGTCCGCAAATCATTACATTAAGTATCTTGATGAAGCAGCTGTGCTGTAGACAGAGTAGACCATTTAACACAAGTTTCACTGTTTACAGACACAAAGTGCTACTTCTGTACCAATGTAGCGCTATTGTGATTTTGTCTCTCTCGTGCGCTATGATGTCAGATATCCTGGTAGAGACACACATGAACAGTACAGTAGCCGTCATGCAGCAGTACAGTGAATAATCTGTCTTGTTTTCGATGCTTTGGATTGAATCCAGGTTTAATCTTTTAACACTGTTCAAATCCAGCCATTAGTGACAGTGCCAGGGACTCCACTGTAAAACAAAACAGGAACATATGGTGAATAAAAACTAAATATATCTGACTTAGTTCGATCGATCGATAGATAGGGTATGGAAAGGATTCAGACCCCCTCAAATGTTTCACTCTTTGTTATATTGCAGCCATTTGCTAAAAAGTAAAAAATTTTTCTTCCTCAATGTACAAACAACACCACATATTGACAGAAAAACACAGAATTGTTGACCCTTTTTTGCAGATTTATTAAAAAAGAAAAACTGAAATATCACATGGTCCTAAGTATTCAGTGTGACAATCATATATTTAACTCAGGTGCTGTCTATTTCTTCTGATCATGCTTGAGATAGTTCTACACCTTCATTTAAGTCCAGCTGTGTTTGATTATACTGATTGGACTTGATTAGGAAAGCCACACACCGGTCTATATAAGACCTTACAGCTCACAATGCATGTCAGAGCAACTGATAATCATGAGGTCAAAGGAACTGCCTGAAGAGCTCAGAGACAGAATTGTGGCAAGGCACAGATCTGGCCATGGTTACAAAAAAATTTCTGCTGCACTTAAGGTTCCTAAGAGCACAGTGGCCTCCATAATCCTTAAATGGAAGACGTTTGGGAAGACCAGAACCCTTCCTAGAGCTGACCGTACGGCCTAAATGAGCTATCGGGGGAGAAGAGCCTTGGTGAGAGAGGTAAAGAATAATGCAAAGATCACTGTGGATGCAGTCAGGAAATGGGAGAAAGTTGTAGAAAGTCAACAATCACTGCAGCCCTCCACCAGTCAGGGCTTTATGGCAGAGTGGCCCGACGGAAGCCTCTCCTCAGTGCAAGACACACGAAAGCCTGCATGGAGTTTGCTAAAAAAAAGGTTTACCTTCCAACAAGACAATGACCATAAGCACACAGCTAAAATGACGAAGGAGTAGCTTCACAACATGACTGTTCTTGAATGGCTCAGCCAGAGCCCTGACTTAAACCCAATCTCTGAAGAGACCTAAAAATGGCTGTCCACTAACATTTACCATCCAACCTGACAGAACTGGAGAGGATCTGCCAGGAGGAATGGCAGAGGATCCCCAAAAACTTGTTGTATCTTTCCCAAAAAGACTCATGGCTGTATTCAATCAAAAGTGTGCTTCTACTAAATACTGAGTACTTAGGACCATGTGATATTTCAGTTTTTTGCAAAAATGTCAACAATTCAATTCTGTGTTTGTCTGTCAATATGAGCTTCTGTGTGTACATTAATGAGGATAAATACTTTTCGTACCCACTGTGTGTGTGTGTGTGTGTGTGTGTGTGTATATATATATAAATTGTAAAGATGTTATAATGTAATTTTGCATTGGTACTTTTGTTTTTTATTCTCAATAAATGATTCTTACTTATTTAGTAAATATCTGTAATAATCAGTAAATTAAAGTACAAAATATAGCACCGATATTTTACAGTATTTCCATAACGCATTGCTCTTGTTTGCATTATAGTATACTGTCGTTTGAAGTTAAATACAGACAACATCTGAACAGGGGCTAATGACATGCACCCAGTCATTTTAAAATGCATATCACTGTATGACTTACAATGAGGAAATGAGCCTCTGCACACGGCCTTGTTTAAAATAGTCACCAGAAACATGTGACAGTTTTTAAAATCCGACTCCATTTTGTCAATCGACTCGATTCTAAAGGAGAAAAGGAAGACATTTAACAAATGGTCAAAAAGGAAGTAAAAGTTCACTCTCATCAAAATAAAGTGAAAGCTGCAAGATGAGGACAAGTAGCTAGACTGAAACATCTAAAGATATCGCATACATGATGAACTTACTTCCAGGCCCCAAAACCAGCCTGCCATCTGTCTGAGAAGATGAGAACTAAATTCAGCACTTTCATGATGGCCTCCTTGACAAAACTGACCTGCAAAAGACACAGTGACCTGAATTGATGGATGGTAAATATCACAGACGTTTATAACGGTTTAAAAGTAAAAACTAGGCCAAGCATCATGGGGAAGACAGCTTACTGAATTAATGAGATAAACTGAAACTGTAACATGCAATTTTAAGCAACAATGAACCAAAATAGCTCTTTTTTTTGCCTTGTATACAGTTATAAACAATGCTTACTTTCTCTCTAAGCAGACATCTGTCATGAATGGTGGACAGGTATCGGTAGTGGATTTTGATAAGCTGGTCCAGATCCTTCGCTTCCTGTACTTGGTGTTGAAATTCTAGACCTGTACTATGCAGGATCTGCAAATGAAATGCAGCAAGGTGTGTGTCTACAAGGTAAGCATGTCTGAAATCAAATAAATAAATACATAATTTACATAACTCAGATCTACCCTTGTCATAATGTAGTTATGCAGGCTGTTGACAAAGTGCATGAGTTTGACCCTCAGGAGAAACATCCTGTGAATTTGCTGGTTTATGGGCTCTTTGGCTGTGCTTTCCTCGGACTGGCCTTCTTCTTGCCTCTTAGCAGCTACTGTCAAATCTATGGGAAGACTCTATATTAAGATCTCATAATGAAGTAGTACATTGTAACCATCCGGATTTGAAAGTACCGTGATCACTGAACTAAAATGAGATACAAAGGAACTATGAAGTTGCATAAATATGAAGTATAGAGATATCTTACAGTCATTTAACAGCATATCTTTTTTGTAATAATATCCACTAGCTTTACTTCTCTCTCCTTTAATGACAAATAAACAGAAGTAATGAAAATTTTAAAAATGAACTGATAACTCACCTCTGAATCGTAATGTGTCCAGGCTATATTTGGCCCATTTGATTTGAAGCAGCAGTAGGAAGACCTGATTGTAGATTTTCTGACACTCTGAACTAATAACAATATCAACAGGCCATGGAACCTAGTAGGAAAAAGTAAAGGCATTCATTTAAAATGCATTATTTATACAAAAAATTATGCTAAAAATATTGTGTTGCATAATGTTATAACCTTATAACTCAGTGTAAGTCCGTCAAGGTTATTCACTGGCTGTTTTTTTCTTGCAGGATCAATGGTTTCAAGAAATATAGACAACCTGAAATCACGAGAAAAATAGGAGTCAGAAAAATAAACCACAGGATACAGAGTGGTATCAGGCAGGGTTGATTGGTAAACCACATGATCTCTAGAGAATTGCATGCAGTACCGACTGCTGTCCTCTGGGTGGCGCTGTCCAACAGCCTCTTGAAGCTGCATATTAAGAAACGCCAGCTGCTGCCAGCTCTCCTTCTCCAGAACTTTGTCAAAGATGGCCGTGTAGAAATCATACATAGTATCCCCAGCCTCCAACAGGAAATAGTTTCTCATGGCTTGCAAGTACCCAAGAAGCCTAAGAGACAAAATGAGAGGGTTAAACGCGTTGCAAAGCAACAATGCATGTTTCTGCACAAAGGATTCAATCTCGCCTGTAGTCTTTTTTCAGGGTTCTCATGAGGTTCCCACAACATTCGATGTATCTCCTCTCAATATGCGGATACAAACAGGAGCGGAGCGTAAGCTCAAACGTCTGACATGTCACAGACTCAGAGGAACGGTCCAACATCACATTACCGCCAGAGAATTTCTCATGGAAGTCATTCTGCTCTAAATAAAGCCTGCAAGAGATAACATACATTAACTCGATAGACAACAAGCTAATCTGATTGTGACTGACCTAACATAGTTCACTGTCTTCATATAAAACCACTGTGTGAACTGCAGTGACGTCAAATCATTTATTCTGTATTCTGCAGTTACCTTGCAAAATTAATGGCCAGTAGGGGGTCATGGATGTCGTCCAGCTGCAGATGACGTGCTACAATGGACTGCATCTTTATCAGACTCTTCTTAGTGGCCTGTTGCTCGGTAACCGTATTGGTGGGTGAGTCCTCTCCATGCCGAAGACGTGTCTGCACTGATTCCAAAAAGAGCGTGTACAGACTCTTTCTTTCAGCATCTGCAGAGAGAATTCATTTATCATCATTTATTGTCAGACACTTTAAGACATAGTAGGCTATAAGAAACATCATAAAAAAAGAAGTAAACAAACAGTAGTAATAAAATAATGAAAATGTTACTAATATAAAAAACATGAGCATGCAACAAAAACTAAACTGAAACAAGAAAACAATACGGATGAAGGCATGATAGAATTACAGAGAAGTAACTCATGCAAATAATGTTGCAACAGTTTCTACGAAACACTGTAAAGACATAAATTAAAATTTGCCTTTCATTTAACTCACAGGTTCTTATCTTTTTTGACTTGAAGGCCCCTTGGGCGCAGTTTCCCGAACAGGGTTTAAGACTAGTCCTAGATTAAAATAAATGTTAAGAGCTGTCTGGAAAAGGCTTGCGCTGAGACATCTTAAAATACATCATTGTCATTGTTTGCTCTTAAAATGCTCACAGATAATGCATTTTTGTAAGACATGTCTCTTAATATTCTTAAATGTCCTAAATTAGCAAAAAGTCTAGTCCTGGCTTAATCTATTTCCTGTCTGGGAAACCGGCCCCTTACGTCTAAGACAATACATGAATAACCAGCATGTAGAGCTGGGCGAAATAGCTACAAAATCTATTAACAATATAATGTTTCATATCGTGTTCGGAATCAATAATTATTTATATTTCATAACTTTTTTAGGTGCACTGTCGATAAATACCAATACATTTATGGATTTAATGGCAGCTGCTTGTTTTCATTTCATTTTTTATTAAAAGAAATTACATTTACATTATGTCATTTCAATAGATTAAAGAAATGATGTTCTTCAGGGTTCAATCCTTCATTTATTTGACTTTTCTCCTAAATCATGCCAATACATCACAAAATCATTAAATGTCTTCAAATTATTTTTAATTGGCCATTCTAAGCATTTCTCTATTCAAAATACAGTATTAAAGAGCTTGATAATAATAATGTCAATTCATTATAGAAATGCATGCTTATATTGTGTTCATTTCCATGACTTCTACAGTTCTAGAAATATGACGTTCATTTATTTATTTTTTTTCCACGACCTTGGCAACTGGTTCTTAAATAAAAATGACAGTTGTTGAGGGAACAAGTAAAAAAAATATATATTTACTGTCAGATTTAATCTACAGAGGCCTTGAATATATTCAAGTGTGTGCCATTTACACAGACTGGCGACTAGTTGTTGTTTGACGCAATCTCCGGCTGACGCTAGATCTACGCAGATACAGTTCATGATGCTGAATCATACGTGTCCAAAGATGCCAAGTCCCTGCTAAATGTAGCAGCACTGGTATATTTATAGAACATTTCATTGTGAGTAACTGCTTCAGCTTTGCATCATCTTGCATGTCATCATAGGCATAACAAATTTCCTATGTTATACAGGACAAGCACTAAATCAATCTGTACAGTAAAGAAATACTGTAAAAAAAAAAAAAAAAAAAAAAAAAGTAACTTAACTGAAACTTATCCTCTATGACACTGACCTCTGGAGGAGCCATCAGGCTGCTCGGTTTCCTTGCAGTCCAGGTTCTTCAGCAGCTGCATGGATTTGCCAGCCATGATGATCTGCTTGAGCACAGGCTTGAGGAAGGACACCATGGTGTGCTGTCTGCTGCTGGACGCTTGCTCTCCACCAGAGCTTCCACTGGCAGCGTCGCTGAGCCTCTCCTCGCTCTCCACCGTCTCAGACACACTATATAGCGTGTAAGTGGCGTACCAGAAGTCCCTGTGGTTTACTGGTACATCCTTGTTCCTAGTAAACATGTAAACGTATTTATTTATGTGAGAAGCAGGTGTGTATTTAACAGGATAAGGTGGATGCAGATGGTGGTTAGTGCGATTAAAAGCCCAAAAGAGTAAAAAGCACCCTGACACAACACTCTGAAGGGTCTTGCATCACTAACAGTGCAATAATGACCAGCTGACTGTATGTAATTCCTCACCATTTAAAAGTATGGGGTCAGTAAGATTTTTAAATGTTTTTGAAAGAATGATCTTATTCTTATCAAGGCTGCATACAGTAAAAATAGTAATATCGGTAAAATATTACTGCAATTTTTAATAAAGGTTTTCTATTTAAATATATTTTAAAATTTAATTTAGAATTTTTTTAGCAGCTCTAGTCTTCAATGTAACATGATCCTTCAAAAAATCTTCTAATATGCTATATATAGTCTATATAGTTATATAGTCTATATAGACTATATAATATATTGTCAGTAATCAAGAAAGATTCTTTAATATTATCAATGTTGAAAACAATTCTTGTGGAAACCGTGATTTATTATTATTATTATTATTATTTTTTATTCTCTAAAAGTTAACAAAACAGTGCTCGTCTTTGCTGGATAACGGTATTATTATTATTATTATTAAAAAGTGACCCTTAACATTTGAATAGTAGTGCACATATAAAGTTTTTTTTTTACCTTTGAATTATGAACTCTTTAGCAGGGTCAAATAAGTGACCGTGAACAATCCATTCATCTACAATCTCAAGGTATGGTCTGACCGTTTCTACCCAGAGAGAGAAAAGGAGCGCCACCTAATAATAAGGAGACAAAAAAAACAGTATCATTTATTGGTCTTTTTATAATAAGCAGGAAAAACAGAGTGGTACATTGTACATTGCATCTAATGCCAAACATTGAAAACCGACACACTTACAGACTGTTCAGAGGCCTCACCCACGCTGTCATACTCTATAATGGCCTTGTAGAGCGTGTTGAGTAAGTGTGAGGCTCTTAACACATTGGGCGTTCCGGACGGCACATCAGCCACTCCTGTGCAGAAAACCCTGTGCAGCATGGTGATCTGAGCCAGATGAGGACTGAGCCGTTCCAGCACAGATGACAGAGTCACTGTGTCATCTATGAAGAATCACCACAGAATCAATACTTAAACAACACATAACTGAGAATACACTTACACACCCAGAACAAATAGTCTAAGATTTACTTTAAAACAACCTTCATACAGAAACTGATAGTAATTATTGTAATTCCATAATTACAAAGAAACACCAAATAGCATTGAATTAAATGTAAAATGTTAAACAAAAGACTTGTATTATTTTTTTTATATTTTCTTGTAAAACATCCATATTTGTTTTATTTACAACTTTAAAATCAATCTTTTTAGAGCGCAGGTACAAAGCAGACTGACCTTTGGCAATAATGTCTTTCTCAATAGTATTGAGCTCTTCTTTAAAGCTGGTGAAGTATTTATACAGAGCCCACACAAACGCTTGGTAGGTCCTAAAGGGAGGGTCAGAGCTCTTTTTGGAGGATGAGGAGGAGGAAGAGTTAATACCAGGAGGACAAGGCTCTGCACTGTGGCCGGTCACTTCATCAATAAACTTTTGCAGTCGTGAAACAGCCTGCCCATAGGCTGCTATGTGCTCCAGTACCGAGTGAAGACAGTTCTGTACCAAAATACGTACATTCATTAAAAATAAATAAACCTGTATTCTGCGATTCACCTGTATTGAGTATTCATAATAACAATATAATCTATAATATAGTAGATATAGTATATTACAGTTATTATATATAGTTTTTTTCCGTCTGTATCTCTCCCATAAAATTTGTCATTAGGCTTTTTGTAATGTCATATTTGCATTAATTAAAGGTCTGTGTTTGGGTTTTACCAATAAACACAAAAATAAAAACATCTCCACCACTCACATTAGTTAGATGTGTGACCACCACATCATTCCTCACAGTCACCTTGCCATCACTATGCTGGAAAATGAAAAGTTTCTTTACACCGGAGAACAGCCTGAGGAGAGGCGGAAAAAAAATGTGATCTTTCCTGCAGCCAGAAGCTTGATATAAGCAGTCAATCATCTTTGTTATGCATTCTCTTCAGGGTAAACAAACACACGTGTTAGCAACCAGTGCAGATATAATCTTGAGAAGGAAAAAAAACTCCATTCCTGAACTGCTCATTCCCTGCAGGTTTCAACTTGCATTCTAATCTCTATCCACATATGTAATCATCACAAACCTTTGGAAAGCACATGTCTGTCCAGTGTTTAAAATAAATTGCAATAATATTTTCCAAAATTAACAAATTTTTAATCCAAATAAATACTCTCTTGGCACGCATAACAAACTTCTTTCAAAAACACAGATATCTCTCTCAAATTTCTGAATGGTAAATATACAGAATATAATCATACCAAAGAGTTTCCCGAATCACTTGTGTCTCTGTAACAAAAGACTTCTCCTCAGGCAGGTACAGAGGCCCAGTGTTATACAGGTGCTGATCCCTGGAGAGACAAAGAGTGATATGCAAAGCTAAATAAACTCTCAATTAAACCGTATTTGCTTCTAAAATCGTATTAAATTGTGACAAAGTCTAAATGAATGCCCTTATGATACAAAAGCAAATAAGACATTACAAGCATGTAAGGCTTACCAGACATTGTAGAGATTGGAGTGCAGGTGGAGGCTGTGTGGAAAGCGGGGAGAGTTGGGAACCCAATATGAAGTGACAATATGCTGCTCCAACCAAGCCCTGGAGTCTGGCTCACCCACTACAAAAACAAGACTCGGTTAGAACTAGGAGTCCTGAAAACATTAACTGAGGGCTACTATGAGAAAGTGTGCAGATACTGTCCCATACAGGTCCAAGTGACTTGGACAGTCTTGTCATTCTGCTCGTGGTCCTCCAGTGGTGTTCTGTCCACCTGTATCCCAGAATCCTCTCTGCTCAGGGGCTGCTGGCTATCTTCTTCTTCACTTTCATCTTCAGACCACTCCTGCTTAAAATATGAAATACTCTGTGGTACTCTGTTATGGATCATATGACGAACTATAATCACTACAGTATAGAATAACACTGATCAGGTCACACCATTTAAAAAATGTTTTAATAAACAAGAGGGTGAATGCTGTTGCTTGTTACTATTTGTTGTTATATTGATACAAATACATTTTAATTATTAAATATAATTTGTCTTTGTCAGGATATTTTTTCTGTAAAATATTTTTTCTGAATGTTGTTATGTTTTGCAACGGTGACATTTCTATATATTTTAGTTTAACTTTAAATATAACTTTAACTTTAAATTAAAATAAATAAAACAATCTTTTAACAGAAATTAATAAAACATATAGACATGTTGAATTATTTTTTAAATAACAACAAAAATTAAAATACGAAATCTAAAATGTTATGAAAAACTATAATAGCATATCAGTGACACTAAAACAACATTGCTCTTTGTTACTTATTTTAAGAAGAATTTGACAGATTAATATAAAAACATTTGCATGCTTTAAATATTTTACCTTTACTTTAAAATATTTTACATTTACTTCAAAATAGACGTTAAAGAGCAAGTATAAATATGTTGATTAATAATCTGAAAATTATGGACTACTCATTCATGTGCCATATCGCCCAGCCTTGTAATATCGATCACTCACAGGAGTGTCTGGAAAGGGTCCAGTATCAATATCTTCTCCTTCCAGAAGGTACTTGGCCCAATCAAACTCGTCTTCTTTCTCTGTAGAAATAAACATTAAATTGTTCATATGTTAGTATTGGTATTTTCCAATTGTCCAGCATGCGTGTGTTGACACTAAAGAAAACCCGAACCCGTTTCTTTTAATCTAGGCCTTTCGCAGTAGTTTGTGTTGGATGGGGAGGCAGACAGATGGAGCAGTAAAGCCAGCACACTATAGTGGACATCAGTCTAAAAACACACAGAGTAAAGACACATTCATTACATGTAGGCTTCTAAGAATTGTCTGAACGATGTCAGTGTTATCCCACCTTGGTTCCCTCAGTATTAGGAAGAGGAGAACTGAGAAATTCATCAGTTAGCCGTAACCAACTCTCCGCTTTACTTAAGTCGGAGTGGACCATGAGTTTCTCATGAATCCTTGAAGAAAGAGAAACCAGAATAATTAATAACAAAAAATATTGTAATATCAGAATAATCACAAACAGAGTGCCCAGAATTGTTCAAAGCTTCAGACTAACCCATTAATGGAGCGCTGTACATTATGACTGTTGGCATCAAGGAAACGATGAAACCTATTCATAGGGGGGGAATATGATGAAAGCTTTCTTTTCTGTTTTTATGTGCAAAAAACAACTATTTAGTCGTAATACATTATACATTTATACAACTCATTTTTTATACACTTTTTTGTAATTCCGTACATTTCTCTTTCATTGTACTTTTCACCCACATTAAAAGCCATTGAAGTGATAGATAAATAAATGGATGAATATATATGAACTTGAAAAAATAGTTACTTGAAATTGGACCAGGCGAATTTTAGAGCCACTTGGAAGTTCTGATCTTCCTCATCCTGAATGTTAGTATAATGTGAGATGAGTCTCTTGGTCTCAAGCTCCAGCTCCTTCTCAAACCTGCTCCAGTGAGCCATTCTGATGATTCAAACTGAAACACAAGCAAACATGACGGCCTTTCCTTGATAGATAGATAGATACATAGACAGATAGATAGATGTGTTTAAGCACAAACCTGCTTGTGATTGTGATGCTGACAGAGGCGAGCCGTTGTCAACAACAGCTGCGGCTAGCAAAACAAGAGACCCATGACAAGGGTGTTCGCGCTACATGACAGAGATTAATCTAAAATACGCGTAACGTTATATTTCTCCAATACAATCCGAAGGCGACTGTCGAATCTAGGAAAACGTGTAAATGAGTTTATTTCATTATCATTAATACATTCATTATCTTTTCCCCTGTTGCCGCCTCCATCACTTCAGATGCTACTTCTGCGGTGTCCTGTGAGCAATAATAACGCCGGAGGTAGTTTTACTGCCACCTATCGAACAACTCCAAACATGACGCGACACAACAAAGCAATACTGCCAGACAAAACATTTTTGCTTTCAAATTTCTTCCACATAAAAGTCCAGAAACAAATATTCATTATACAAAAAATATTTATATTGTTGTATTTATATGTATTATATAATTAATGTTACGTTGTTTAACTTGTCTAAACACTGGTTTGTTGTTTCTGTAGGTTAACCTACCTTTTTTAATATCGCACAATGATGTTAATTAATTTTCATAAGGTCAGCTGATAATAAAAACAAATAAACTGTGCACATATTTTGGTAGGTATTCCAGTCTGGTGTAATCATAATTTCCACCCCCACCCTTCAGGCTTTGAGTGACTTCCACGCTATCCAATCAAAATCTTCTATTGAAGAACTGCCGCTAGCCAATCCTGGTACAGGAGGCGGGACTTGCGGTATTAAGGGTGAGAAAAAAAGATTCCACCCTCTAAACTTTACTGCTGCAATCTACAGTATTCATCGAGGCAGGCGCCTCAGTTCGCCGACATCAGCGTCATACACTTAGCTGAGGCCATGAAGAGAAGGCTTCAGAAAAAATACATCATTTTAATTCTAGGATACTCCGTGGCGCTGCTTTTAATTCCCTACGTACTAGATTACCGGAGCAAATCGCCCCAAATTAAAGATGGATATCAACAACAAAAGTGTCCCGATCTGGAGGGCACCATCGCCCTGTGGAGTAGCACCAGGACTGGCAACTCAACGGAGGTGGAGGACTACGGCAACATGAGTCAGTCCAGAACCCACATATACCTCCACGCGACCTGGAGGACAGGCTCTTCTTTTTTAGGGGAGTTATTTAATCAGCATCCTGATGTGTTTTATTTATACGAGCCCATGTGGAATATGTGGCAGGCGCTTTATCCCGGAGATGCGGGCAGTTTACAAGGAGCAGTGAGAGACATGATGAACTCTCTGTTTAGATGCGATTTCTCAGTGTTAAAACTCTACGCGGGCTCATCCAACGTAACCACCTCGTTTATTTTCGGCTGGAAAACGAACAAGGTCATTTGCTCCGAGCCTCTCTGCAAAGCGTATAAAAAGCACAAAATCGGTTTAGTTCAGGGAGACGTGTGTAGCAAGTGCCAACCCAGAGACCTCAAAGAGCTGGAGAAAGAGTGCAAAAAGTACCCCGTGATGGTCATAAAAGACGTACGCGTTTTAGATTTGGCGGTTCTGGTTCCCCTCATGCGAGACCCCACCATCAACCTCCAGATAGTCCAGCTGTTTCGCGACCCGCGGGCCGTGCATAATTCCCGGCTAAAGTCTAAACTGGCTTTGGTGAAGGAGAGCATACAGGTGCTTAGGAGCAAGAAGCAGAGTGACAAATACAAGCGCCTTCTGGTGCCTAGCAACAGGGTTCATCGGGCGGAGAACTACGTCTCGAGCGCGATGGAGTTGATATGCGATAACTGGCTCAACGACATGTTGCTCGTTATGAACGCTCCGCCGTGGGTAAAGAGAAACTACATGCAGCTGAAATACGAAGATCTGGTCCTCACACCCGTGGGCGCGCTCCAGAGGCTCTATCGGTTCTCCAACCTTACCCTTTCTTCGGACATGGAGAAGTTTGTGGTGAACATGACCCACGGACACGGCTATTCCTCGGACAAACCTTTCCTCATATCGTCTAGAGATGCCAAAGAGGCTATTTACGCCTGGAGGGAAAGGCTGAACGTGGAGCAGGTGACCCAGGTTGAAGCCTACTGCAGCGAGGTCATGAGACAGCTGGGTTATCAGAAGAGGAACATGGACAACACTTAAAAATCACCAAAAACACCAGTTTGTGGTATGTGTACGTTTCTGAATGTCAACAAGAAGTCAAAATAGGTGTCGTCAACTATGGTCCCATAACGTAATTAGGCAAATGTAGAGGCATTGTCTACCCAAAAATGAAAATGCTGTCATTTACTCAACCTCACGTTGTTTCAAATGTGGAAGCCATTGACATTTACAGTATTTTTTTTCCGTGTACTGTGGAAGTCAATGGTTACGTTTTGGTTACCAACGTTCTTCACAATATCTTCCTTTGCGTTCAACAAAGGAAATAAACTACAGGCTTGGAACAACATGAGGGTAAATAAATGACAGTATTTTAGTTTTTAGGTGAACCTGTCCCTTCAACGTCAACAGAAAAGTTATATAGTTTTGGCCAAGAAACCATAGTAAGATCCATAGTATTTCTGGTCAAACACTAGTGCTTTCAAACAACTAATCACATCCAAAATAAAAGTTTACATAATATATGCATGTGTGCTGTGTATATTTATTATGTATATATAAGTATACACATACACATGTATGTATATATCAGACAAATGTTATATTTCTATATTAAACATTTGTAAT
>JAUMHP010000048.1:12382685-12399345 GCA_032361065.1 Enteromius trimaculatus | reverse complement strand
ATTAATACAATAATAAGTTCCATAAATGTAAATGAGTTGAAAAACAAATTACATCTTACAACAAACATAGCTTAAGGCATGAATATCTCTGCACCCATACACCTTTTGCAACTCTAAGTATATTTAGATTTTTGTATTACAAAACAAAAATATACTTATTTTTATAAATAATAAACAAAAATTATAAGGCAAGATATTATTTTGGCAGTGCATACACATATGATGCAATGAGTTTTACGAATCTAACACTATCTGCTCTGATTTAAGACATTAAGACCTTAATTTGAAAGGGGACATACACAGAACAGCTTCTAAAGACAGGGTAAAATGAGCATGTTTTACATTACCCTTGAGAAATTTTAAAACAAACTATATTACAAACTTTCCATTAAGACCCTAAAGAATCATATAAGCATAAAAGTATGACTCCTTTAAGCAGAGCTGGTAAGTGTAGAAAAAAGTTCTAGAAGAAAAAAGAAAAAAATAATTCTGTCACAGTGCTTTAACAACTTTTCAACACTCAGTTCTGAAAATTTTCTTTAAGTGCTAACTGAAATAAAGTATTAGGCTATTTGAAAAGTATGTGTATTTTTTTTTTTCTTTTGAAATGCTATTTATTAATTTGTCATTAATAGTTAACAGGTGACATCACACAGATAAGTTCATACATGAAGAACATGATGTTGCTTGTAACACAACAGTTGAACAGCCAAGCATAATACTTGCTATGTGTCACATCATGTACTGTATATTTAATACAAATGTATGTAAATGATGAGTCACACACCAAAAAGCCCATGTTAAACTGTGATATTTTAAGTTGCTCCGTCAAACCGCATTTCACACGGGGAAAGATCTGTGAAAAAAAGAAAAGAAAAGTTGATTGGTTTTCTTGTCAAACACATAACACATAAGCGAGTAACTGAAATCTTTACGTCTTCCACATAGGTTTTATTTTCCCAGTAATATTTGTCTGAAATTAATGCTATATATGCACAAACTGACACATTGATGAACAGGTTGTCAATGAACTGATAAATTGTATTTGCTTGTTTTTTAAAGGTCCCCAGTAAGAGCAAAACATCTTATACAAAAGCTAATCTTACAGCAATAATGGGACAAGATGATACAATAAAAGCATCCAACAGTGTAATCCGAGTGCACAAATTTTATGGTCGATATTAATTATTCATATGATGAGTTTACACAACGCACGAAGAAAATGCTTTATTTGCATATGACAGGGGTCAAATATTAGTAACACCCCCCCCCCCCCACACACACACACACACCCCTTGTTTCGATAGATACTGCTCAGCTTTGATTCGCTGTTCCCTAGTAACGCGGTGCGCTGTAGTGATTGGCTAGCTCGAGGGTCAAGGAAACGGGAAGCGCACAGGTTGCGTGTTCTTGATTGCTTTCTGGGGAGGGCGAGAGAAAAGCAGCGCTACTGCGGCTGATCGAGACTGTTTCAGAAACGCGTGGCATTTACAACAGGAGGGGCGCGCTGACATATCGCATCGTCTATAAATGGGGTGCTGCTTCTCCAAAAAATCGAGGAGAAAATCTCCTAAAAAAGACCCTGCTTTACCCGATGGGGACGAGAGCGCCACGGGCAATGACCTCCCAGAAATCAACAACACTGCGCTGGGCAGCAACAGCAACCAGGAGGCTCCCAAGCAATACAGCTGGGACAAACGAGAAAAGGTACGGCCCGTTTTTGTGCTGCACAGTATATAATGTTGCATAACTGCTTTAGGAACGCTACAGTATGAACTCCGAATAGCTATTGTTAAGTGCGTTCGCTCAGCGCGCGTTATCAAGCCCGTTTAATGCAGTTCACAACACGCTCGCGATGGGTTTGGCCCCTCTTGTGTAGTGTTTACTTTACACTCGTTTCGACTGACCATCGATACGAGTGTCTGTCGCCGGTTATAGGTTTTCAAATGCTGTGGTAAACTATAGACAGAGCTTATTATCGGCTTAAAGTCAGGGCACGTAACTTGCTTGTCTGGTGTTCGTCCAGATAACGCTGTGTTAAGGATTAGCACATAAGTAGTGTCGCCATCAACATGTTTGACGCCGTATCAGAGAGAGGAAGAGAATAAGTAATAAGGGTGGGAGTGTCTGTCTTCCCCTCCGACCGCAAACACATTACTGAGCTTTCAGAGCATTTAAGTGTCCGGACGTTTACTGTTGTAACATTTCCCAGGTAAATGCGGATTAAAAAAGCAATTCAAGGAGACAAGTCACTGTCCAACAGTTTGCGTTTTTCTCTATGATCTGTCAAAGATAGATTAGACTAGTTCTCAACCAGGGGTCAAGGCCCACTAGAGGGCCTCAGCAAACTTCCAGTTGGCCCCAAAAGATTAATTTTAAAATATGTGACTCTGGACCACCAAACCAGTCATGAATAGTATACATGTAGCAATAGGCAACAATACATTTTATGGGACAGAATGATTGATTTTTCTTTTAATCCAAAAATCATTTGTATATTTATAAAACATGTGCTCCATGAAGACATTTTGTAAATTTCCTACCATAGACTTCATTTTTGATTAGTAATATGCATTACTTCATTTGGACAACAAGGTTATAAATGCAACATTTAGATTTAATTTATATTTAGATTAGATAATTAGATTGCACCCTCAGATTTCATAACAAATCATACATCAATGGAAAGCAAATTTATAACATTGTGTATGACTCTCAATTTCAAAAGCTTACCCATGTGACTGGTTTTGTGGTCACATATAGTATAAAAATACTATAACATGATAGCTCTGTTCAGTTTTTAGTCCGCTGGTAATTACTATTTTTAAACAATGGGTTCCTTGGTGAGATTTTTTATATACCTGTTTTTAATATGTGGTTACATTTTGGCTTGATGTTTAAATTCAGTTAGATGTTTTTTAAATGCATGATGTAGGTTTTATTAGAATGACAGCCAATGCATAGAACAAGAGCCATCTGTTACTTCTTTCTGTAATGCTCTACTCTCTGATATATATCACAATACAGTAGAGCGGATTTTTTGCTACTTCCATTTCATTCATTGCTTAAATTTGTAAGGGAGTTGCCAGGGTGTTTTAAGTGGTTGTTAGGTGGTTACAAGTCAGGTGGTTGATTTCTGTAATAGTCTGTCCCTAGATACAGAACAGGTGCCTCCTTCAGTTTTAAATCTGTGTTGTTGTTGTTCCCATTTTCTTTTTTTGCTTGTGAAGAAAGTTTATTTGCAACATGCTGCATGATTTGAGGTATCATTTGGGTTCCAAACAATGCAGAATGAGTTTCCTATTTGGAAGGAAACTGGTTATTTTTTGGCAAAAAGTTGAAATTCTGATAGCTTGTAATGTAAATAAATTATATAAAGAATTTTATAACGGCATAACTGGATACTTGCATGAGATGCATATAAATATTAATTGTCACTCTATTTCCCAATAAAAGAAATAGTCTTAGTAAGATGGTATTACATGTTTAGATTTATGATCAGAGCTCTAGTTTTATTTTTAGTGGCCATATAATTTAATGTAATATATAATGCAATGCATTACAATTATGTTTTTCATGTATTGACAATCAAGTAAAAATAAGTTGCTTCAGCCCCTAAATGTTCCTATTGAAACAATAATATCTAAACAAAAGCTATTCTCAAAATTATATTAAAAAAAAAGTAAAGCAAAGAGACCAAAACCTTCACAACCACAGCCTTTTATTTGCTAAAATGTGTGAACTATCAATCAGAGAATGTAGAATATTGTACTGTATAAAAATAGTATTGTATAGAATAGTTTATTTTAGCAAAGTTTTGATTATGCTGATAATTTAGAAATGAAGGCCTTAGAAATTATTGTACCAAATATGATACAGGCTTTATAGTGTTAATACTTGGGGTTTGTTCTCAAGTGTAGTTTACAGCAACAGAATTAGCTTTTTTTAATTTTTTGACAAAAGCATAATGTCTTTAACTAGTAAACACACATTTTGAGTGAGGGAACGTCCTGTTGCAAGAGTGTGAGGGGAACCATAGAGCAAAGATAGCTGATAATGGTTTTATTGCTCTTTTAAGTTCTCCATTTATGTACATGTTTGCACATCTTTTTTTGCAGGTTGACCCGAAAGAGTTCATGCTGACAGGCCTCAAGAATGAGACAGTGGGCCGGTTACCAGACAAACTTAACGGCCAGCAGTTTGTCATTCAGGATTGTGAAAACTGTAACATCTACGTATTCGACCATTCGGCTACTATTACCATTGACGACTGCGTGAACTGCCGTATTATGTTAGGTCCGGTCAAAGGCAGCGTATTCTTCAGAGACTGCAAAGATATCAAGTGTGTGGTGGCCTGCCAGCAGTTCCGCACAAGAGACTGCAAGAAAATGGACGTCTTTTTGTGCTGCGCCACCCAACCCATCATCGAGTCCTCAACAGGCATGAAGTTTGGCTGCTACCAGTACTACTACCCCGAGTTGGCGTTCCACTTTAAAGATGCGGGCCTCAGCATCTTTAACAACAACTGGAGCAATATTCATGACTTCACACCCGTCTCTGGAGAAACCAATTGGAGTCTCCTGCCGGAAGATGCTGTTGTCCTGGAGTCTGTGCCTCTACCAGATCCCGAGTCAGAATTCAAGTCCGTGAGAATCTCTGCTGAAGCAAGTCGAAGCATAGTGCCCATGACCAAAGGAGGGCGCCGCACCGAGAGCGAAGAGTCCTGCCTGTTTGTCTTTTTCTCTGGAGACTACACCACCGCTAACGCACGCAAGCTTATCGATGAGGTAAGAACTCGATACATTGATAGAGTCGATGCTGTAGAATTGCCGTTCAAGGTTGTGACAATGAGTGATTCAGGAATTGTGTAGCATATTTGTTCATCTTTGAAAGTTAAGGGTTTCTTAAACTGGAGGTTAATCAGAATGAGTCAACATTTCTTACTGTTGCTTTTCTAAAGAAACGCTGTGTGTCTATTACTCAGTTTAGCGCCAACTAAAAAAAGTTGTTCTCAGTAGGAATTGAAATCAGTTTTCAGTCACCCCACCTATATAAATAGAAATGGGGATGTGTACTATTTCCCACTTCACTTCGTACCATCTATTTTTTTCCTGCTATAGATGTTGCCTGTGTATGATTAACATTTTTATTTTAAAAAAAAAAGTCTTAATATTATTTAGTTAAGGAAGGAAGTTAAGGAAGTCTTAAAATCTATTCAGTTACCTTTAGGGCACCTTTATTTTTGTTCTATTATTTTGTTACTAGAAGCATGATGGGCAAAACAGGAAGTGCTCCGCCGCATAGTTGTAGGGGTCTGATTTGACAGTTCACAGTATAACCATTTCAGCCATAGTTCAAAAACCAAATTAATGTGCTCCTCGGCTTCTTGCCATGAATCCAAATATTATAAATATGAAACACTTTTATGCAGAATTCAAGAAAACTTTATGTACCTGAAAGAACCACTGAATTGGTATCCATTCCTGCGTTTTATTTCAATATCATATTATTAAAAACATTTACAACCATTATACTGTAAAATCAATTAATATCATAGCACATCATTCACACTAACACAATAAATAAGAAATGTTTATTTCATGTGCCATTAAACTACAGCAATATATTTGACCTAAACTATCCATCCCCTCTACGATATTTGGATTTGTCAAAGCAAATTTGTGAGGAAGAGACAGAAAAAAGGTATCTTGCTTCACCTTTTTGTTACTGAGTTCTGCTAAGTAGAAATTATAGTTGTGTTAATTTTGGTTTTTTTTATGCTTTTCAATTTTAACAACACACTTAAATTCCAGTCTGTTGTCCAATGTGTAACCAAGCTGATTTGCAAAAACCTTTCATTTTGTGACATTATTTTTTTGTGTCCACCTAAATGCAGGCGACCGCCAAAGGCTTTGTCCTCATTCAGACCAAAGAGGTTTCCATGCGCCCTGAGGATGTGAACCGAGTGTTCCAGAATAACGCAGAAAACCTCACTGAATGGATCACCAAAGGTGCTGCAATACAAGAACATGCACAGGATCTTATAAAAGAGGTGCAAATATTTCTGTCTTTTATAACTGATCTGTGTTCCTGCAGGTCCGGTGGTAGCTCTTGAGCTGAATGGAGATGGTGTGGTGGAGGCGTGTCGATCCATTGCCAATGAAATGTTTAATGGGACTAAGGTAAATAAGAGGAAGCTATTACTTCTCAAGTCTATCTGTTGAGGATTTGCTCTGATCATCTAATGTTTTTCATGTTGTCTGCTGCTTTTCCTGCAGCTGTTTGTTTCTGAGAGCAAAAATACATCATCGCGTGATGTCGACAACTTTTTCAACTTTGCTGACATGCAGATGGGACTGTGAACCTGGCGCAGAGGAGCACCTCGAATTAATGTGGGTTCATGTTTGCTTGGTTCATTTTGTGAATTGGACTTATGCGAAGCCACTGATATCTCAACACTTTTAGGGGTTTATAACCACTATGTTAACAGACAGATTTGCTCTGTGATCTAAACATTTTTTACATTTTCATGCCAATGAAATGGGCATATAGTCAGTTAGAGTATTTTGAACCAATCGTGAAGGCAAGTGCCTTTAGATAGAGAACAAAATCAAGAACTGGAACTTAAGTCTAATCAAAAATTGCTGTGGACAATTTATCACTCATGCTGAAAATAATGAATTTAATTATATAGATATTTATTGAATTCTTATTTTCCCTAAATGCTAGAAATTGTGTTTTATTCTCCTTTGCTTGTATATATGTTTTCATTACATATTGTATAGTCGTTCAGTTTGTGTATAATGGATAGATGTAAACAATATTTGTCAAATGCCAGAAAACATGAACTGTTGAATCAGGTTTTTTTTTTTTTATATTTAACAGAAATATATATTTACTCATAGCCATGTGTTTTATTTCTTTCTTTTTTTTGTTAGCATGGCTTTTGTATTTTCTGTTTTTCAGTATTTTTAAGGTAACACTGTTCTAATAAGAATGTAAAAAGTTCCATCTGATACATTGAATGTACTACTAAAAGGAGCTTTAGCCGTCTCCTTTACACTGCTCTATTTTTGTAGCAACATTTTAGTGAGCACAACCTTTCTGTGACCAAAATGTTTTTTGTACATTTGAGAAAATCACAGTGTACTTTTTTATTTTTAAATGGTTCTTACTTGTACGAGACAATTTTGTAGAGTTAAATATAAACTGTGATTTGTCAATACATTCATTTTAGTCAAAAGTTATGCGTCATCTTTTTTTCTCTACAAACAGACACAAAGATATATCTGCATCTTATTACACTAATGTAGACTAATACCAACAGTTTTGTTTTTGATTACGGAAAGAGATTGCGAGTTACTCTAAAAGTAGCGTTACATAATGTCAGAAACAAGAAAACAGTTTGAATGCCAACCTTGAAGGCTAATTTGGGTTCTGTTATGTGGTGAGGATTACTTGGGGTTAATTGTTTGCTTCTACAACATAAATGCCACTAGTTACTAAATAAGAAGTACAGTGGTTGTCTGATTTGTCAAGTTCAAAAACACATCCCTGAGGAAGTTGTAATTCTTGCGATTCAAATTTATTTTTGTCATAACATGACCTTGGTCACAGAGCTTATTTTATTCTTAAGTACAATGTATGTGCACCAATGAATAAGCATTATATTTTTTTTCACGATTATTTGATGAATAAAAAAAAAAAAAAATCAAAAGAACAACTTTTTTTTTTTTTACCATGCAAAATTCTCTTATATATATATATATATATATTATTTTGGCACATTTCAAGCAAATTGTTAATGCGTGCAAAAATTCTGTTGCAGACTACAAATACTTCAGAATTGGTCTAAAGCCTGAGTAGGGAATAAAAAAAATTTATGTACGCAAATTATATAATAATCCAAGGTACACATTTCTAGTAATTGTGTAGTTAATTGTCATGTTGTATTTTCTCAATGTTTTGGAATATTTGGCAAAGGTTTGGCCATTTCAAAGTTAAGGTTTGTAAATATTAATTGAACCCAAATAAAAAAATCTTAACATGTTAGTTGATAACATAATATACTTTATTTTTGACAAACATCCCATGTTTTGGTAGTGACTGAACATTTTCAATAGTGACAGTAAAAATTACAGAATTTAACTCCTAACTCCTAAACACTCCTAAAACTAAAAATGGCATAACTGTATTAAAATGGTTTATATCTCCCCAAATATGAGGATTATGTGTTCCCTTTATCACTGCCGAAACAAAAATGATGATATGTTTGTCAAAAACAAAGATGTCAATGCCAAAACAAACAAAAGTGACCATTTTAGATACTTTTTAACCTAACTCAAAGATGCTAATCAGCACATTAGCTAGCACAAATCTAATCAGTGGTACACATATAAAAACTAAATATGTTGAAATAACTCCATGTGCTACACACAAATTTTTGCGATTTTAAAAAAAAAATTTTTTTTAATGCATTTACCTTCTATTAAAGACTGATGTATAAACACATACTCACCAGAAATGTAGGGGTGTGATTAAAGTCAGTCTCAGTCAATGTACTAAAACATACTTTTTAGTGATAGTGAATGTGATAGTGATATGAAAATGCAGGACACATTTTTACACAAATTTTCATAATTTACAAAGAAAATATAATTATGTATATATTTTATAAATGTAATGTTTTAACCACTTTTTGAAAGAATCAGAAAGACAATTTTAAAAACAACAATGGGGAACAAATACACAAAATTATTTCAACATCATTTACAGTTAAATTCAAGTTAAAAGTGTTGCATAGGCTATATTAAGCTTACTAATATTTGAAATATTATTGTGGATTTCAGTAGAAGGATCTTGGTGAACATCTAACATTTTAATACTTAAATGGTTTTTGAATGTATTTTTTGTTGTAGGACAGCAGTTTGCACTAATTCTGTCGAGTGGCCCATATACTATAAAAACCTAATAATTAACTAGCCTACATCACAGCCCTCCATAGAAGCAACTAAATGAAATTTAACTGCCACAGAAAAAAAGTACGCTAAATAGTCCAGTTTCCACAGGCTCTCAGCGGGGCCTTGAATGAGGCGGAGTTTAGGACCTAGCGTTCGGGTAGTACAATAGAGCGGTTGTGTCGTGGTGAGAGGGTGATTTCTGCTTTTGGGATATTGACAGTGGGACAGAAAAGAAAAAACGAATATTTACCTCATTTCTACTCTGCTGACTTGAAGACGGCCTTGCGAAGTCTATCGCTTTGTGCGATCGTCCAGTAACACTGGATTTTTGGATGAGAGGTAAGGGTGCAGCGCGAACAATACTGCTCGTGTCTTCACACGGGGCTCAGTGTGCCAGTTATCCAGGCCTGCTGCTTCCTACAGATCCTCTACGAGCAGGGGTTTACCTTCATATTAGACAACTGGGACAATATTGATAACAGCGATTAAATTATCCTCGCGTTAAAGTTTGCGATCACGCACGGAATGTTGCTGTACAGCCACAGGAAGTGTTATTGTAGCAGGAGAAGGTATTGTAGTGAATGGAGAGGGTTCGTCATGTTGGGCGGCTCGAGTTTGGCGCCAAGGCCGTCAGAAACCCTCGCGCGTAACGTTACAGCAATGGAGGACACCAGCATGCTCACACACAGACTCAGTGCTGCTAGTTAGTGAGACTTTACAGTAAAGCATTGCTGTGTTTACCATCCCGTTCTTTATTTAGCTGAGTGAACTCGCAGAGTCGATCTGTTCACCCAGCATGGGAAAAATAACTGAGTGGGAAACAGTCATAACAACACAAGGACTTATTAAACATTTCTTTTCGTTGCATCATGTTTTAGCTTTACAAAGAGGCGATGTGCATTTGGTGAATGGGCACCATTTCGATATTAATTAGCTGGATTCTGTAGCCCACGTCTTATGTTATGAATGAAAAGCGTGTAATGAAACTACTTTGTTTTGTAAAATCTTCCTCGTTCGGTAAAGAACACTTAATGCTACGTCATTAGCGAAATGAATTATTCAACCGACAGAACGCACGTGTTTATATAAATGGCGCGCAATCTGTAAAAAACAAATGAATAAACGACACGAAAACATTATGACTAGTTTTAATTCTAAAGCAGGACTTGCACAGTGCAACAAAGTTTGGAGCGGAAGTACTGCTGTTGGAATGCGGGAATGCCCTCCTCGAGCTTCCGTTTCCCCTCACTGCTTCCCGCGAAATCTCTGGCCACTGGCTTTAATCTGCATGCTTTTAGTTTACGATTAGTTTGACTTTACTATTCAATTAAGATACTTTTAAACAAATGTTGGGGTTAGTGTAACTTTGCATAGGTCTGTTATAAAGTGCTTCTGTTAGTCAATAAATGAAGGTTTTCTAGTACACTAGGCCAGTGCAGAGAAGGGAGGGATTTACTTTCAGTCTTTTGAATAATTTCACTAAAATATTTGTTTATACAATCGTTCAGTGAACATTTATGTAGGTGTGTGTCGTTATACAGAATGCAGCAAAGCTCTGTTTTCTTGTTAACTTTCAAGCTGGACATTTATTAGGTTACAGACAAAAACGAATAGCCTAAATTAATAAAGGTCAATTAAAAAATAATCTTTCACGAATGAATTGGTATATATGGGTTAGTGGGTAAAAAGTTAGATTGAACAAAATGCTCTCCACACACTAAAGGTGTCACGTTTACTGTTGGTCCGCAAATGTTCGTGAGTGAAATTCAGTCATCTAAACTTTAAATCACTGAACTTTGAAAAAGACAACAGACCTTTTTTTACTGTACAATATTGCCAAAATTAAATGACGTGAAAACATCTTAAGAAAAAAATATATTTTAAGAACTGTTCTCTGTAAGGTTCTTTGTGGAACCCATGTTTTTCTATTAAAAAAAAAAAAAGCAACCCTTATTTTTAAGAAAGTAGTATCATCATTTATTGTGTATATGGTCATGTGGACTGACTCCGATGACAGAATGAACAAATGAAATATCCTTCCCTGGCCAGTCGGATCAGCAGTTTCTTATTCACAAATAAAATCTCCCAATTCATTCATATCATTCCCAAACAACTTGCCCTAGTTAATTTGTTTTAAGCAGAAAAATGTAGTTTACTGCCGCTTCAAATCTCAAAATAGCCATTAGTTTATTTAAGAGACATGCTTTTAGCAGGTCTGTGAAATATTTCTCTGTACTCAATCTGTAGGTTCACAGTGCAGTCAGTCTTAAAAAAACAGGAAATGAAAGAAAAATAAAAGTTAATGCATAAAAGTCAACGGCAATATCATCTAAATGACTTGTTTTCTAGCAAAACACCTTCTTAATGCTCAGCTCAACATAATAAGAGAGATTTAATTTCAAAGATGATTACTGCGGTGCATTTCTAATAGTCAGTAAATGGGATGGGTTGTTGGCACACTAGGCCAGTGTGAGGTGGGTGTGGGGGTGAAGTAGCACTCAGCAGCCGCTGATCTGTTAGTGTTGGGGTGTGGGGTGGTCTGTCTGGGCAGAGCATTGTGCTTTATCATGGCGCAGTAGGAGTGGGGGTTGGTTTTAGGACGGTGTCATTTTGTCTTGCCATTTTGTACCACAAAGCAAGGCCACCCAGATCCAAAAGCCTCCCATTTCAACAAATTTGTAGTTTGACTTAAAACCTTGCGGAAAACCTATTCCGTTCTTAATTTAACAGGCTTATTTACAGGTCAGAGTCAATCACACAATGCTGACTTATTCTAAGTGGATATGGTGCAACTTGTTTGTGACGCTACAACACTAATTCTTTAATGTTATGATGGATACGGCCCAACTCCTAATTAGAAATGGGGTGAGCAAGTCACACCAACCCTTTTAGTCTCATTAGTGCTTCCTTTTTAAAACATTCATACTGTGCGAATGGGAGCGTGTGTGCGTCAGAAGCAGATGTTCCTCTGTGGGTTTGAAAGGCAGTCTGTTACTGTCACAAATGTGGCTTTAGATCCACGTCAAAAGTCCTTCATGGAGCATTGAAGAGGCACACTGAGTGCTTTTTCTGTTTACTTGGTCTGGAGATATTGCAGTGGGCAGCAGTCATAATGAGCATGGAGTTTAAAACGTAAATTATAGAGTTGATCTCATTTATAAAATACCTGTTTTGTATGTTACCAGTGATCTGTACCAGTCTGATAATAAATGGTCACACTAGAATTTTGTTCAAACACTATTCAGTCCAGTAGTCGTCTCTGTACAGAAATTACACGCATCAAGTTTTTGTAAATGCCATAAAATAAAAAATGGGTGCTCAAGAAACATTTCTTATTATTAGCATTAGTGTAAACAAAAGTTTATGTACCGTCTTTTTTTAGATCAAATGCATGGATTTTTTTTTTCATTCATAGAACCCCAAACTTTTAAACAGCAAGTCATGAATCCTTCATGCCTATATCACCGATTCTCTGTTTATAGTTAAACTGAGGAGGTATTTGAATTGAATTTGAACTAATCTGAACAGAAATATCCTCACTTGTAATAATTTGCCTTGCTTATAAGATGTCCTTTTGAGATGTGTCTGTACATAGTTTCATATGTGTGGTTTGGCTGCAGTTGCTCCTAGTGAGCTAGGTTAATATTTATTTAAGGAGGCCTCTCAGTCAGGTATTGGAGTGTAATAAATCACAGTGCAGGTTTTCTTTTGCTGGCTGTCTGTCAGAACTCTTACCCTACACCGCCTGTTTTACCGCCCCACATTTTCATTCAGATTGTGAAGAGTATGTGTTTGCTTCTCAAGTCTTGTTCTTTGTTTTAAGGCATGAGCGAGAGGCAGAAGAGGCGCAGTGGAGAAAAACAGTAGCATGCTCTTTAAATTTATGGTGAGTGAAAAACTGCTCGGTGAAAGGACATCCATTAAAGCTGCCGTTTATGGTAATAACATCTATTTCAGGGTACTGAATGATTACCATATACATGTCATATACTAATTATTAATTTACTTTGGAACATATTAAAAACCTTTTCATTAATGTATGGTTGGTTTGTACAACAGTTTTAAATTTACAAAATATCTTATAATCAATATCAATAATTTGACCCATGTGTTTTTGGATATACAAATATACCCGTGCTACTTAAGTTCATTCACATATTGGTCAAAAGTTAGCATCTGTTTTAACAACTAAACTTTTCTTTTAAGGAAATGCAAAGTATAGCAGGACAATTGCAGTTGCACAACTGCTAATGTTTCTTGATCACCGAATCAGCATATTAAAAGGATCATGTGACAATGAGAGGGACTGGAGTAATGGTTGAGTTTTTCCAGGAATAAATGTTTTCGAAATGAATGAAATAGAAAATAGATTTAATATAATAAACTATTTCACAATATTACTGTTTCTACCATTTATTTATTTTTTATCAAACAAACGTAGCCATGGAAAGTTAGTCTTAACAACCCAAACATTTGAACTGCCTGAGTCTAGTATAAGCCAAGGTGCATTACTAACTTACTATGCTTAACTAGTACTCTTTAGCTACTAGTACTTGCAAAACACTGCTTTCTAAGATTGCTTTTTCTTCTGTTATGTGAAAACGGCTCTGTTGTTTCAATGTAAGGCGAAAGCATTGTACCTAAGTGGTTTAAACGGAACATAGTCTAGCTGAAGGGGTATAAAAGCTGTGTCTTTCTCTGTAGGATACGTCAGGATGAAACGACTCAGGACTTCAAGCAGCAGTGACAGTTCAGATAATGAGAGTAAGTAAAATGAGCTTTACAATATTCAGATCTACATGTATAAGATTCGTACAGAACAAGGATGTTTATTCTCGGCTCGCTCTGTCGTTGTATCATAAAGGTCCCTCAACATCCTTTTCATCTAACAAGTATGGAAGCAAACCAGGCACCCCCGCCTCTGCTCAGAAGAAACCAGCAGAGGTAAACGCAATAGAAAACACCTCCTCATTTTTACCACCAGCTCTCTCTTGAGTTTTTCTACAACAGAATTGGTTGTAATAAGTTTATTGCTCCCTTGTAGGTGTTCAGAAAAGACTTGATCAGTGCCATGAAGCTTCCAGACTCTCACCATATTTCTCATGACGATTATTACCTGTTGGCGGACACATGGAAGCAGGAATGGGAAAAGGGCGTACAAGTACTCGCTAGTCCAGACACTATCCCTCAGCCCTCTGTGAGGTATGTCCCTTTGAATAAAAACTGGTTTTTGGACATGTACCATCTTGCATGTGACTGAAGTTGGGTTTTTTTGTGTGTAGGATAATAGCAGAGAAACCAAAGGAGGTCCTCTTCAGTAAACCAAGGAAATATATTCAATGCTGGAGCCAGGACTCTACGGAAACGGGTTATGTTAACATTAAGGAGCTGGCAGGGGCTATGTGTAGATACGACCTGGACGATATGGATCTGTACTGGCTTCAGCAGCTCAATGCAGAACTTGGGGTAATGGGTAAGTGAGAAGAAATGCTTCCCTGTAAGATCTGGTCTCATTACATTCTTCAGGAGATATGAAGTACGTTTGTGTGTTCTGCTCAGGTGACGGGCCGGTCGATGAGCTGACGATGGAGCGGGTGATGGAGGCACTGGAGAGACAGTGCCATGACAACATGAACCACGCCATCGAGACTGAGGAAGGGTTGGGAATCGAGTACGATGAGGACGTCATCTGTGATGTATGTCGCTCACCTGACAGTGAGGAGGGCAACGACATGGTCTTTTGTGACAAGTGTAACATTTGTGTGCATCAGGTGAGGGTTTTTTTGTGTCTAACTATCCTACATGTTTTGCAGAGCTTGTATATAATTCTATAGATCTTACATAAAATTATATGTATTTATATAACTATTGATGATACTATCATATATTATCAAGCTTACATACTTTAAATTAATATTTGTATTCAGAAAGGATTCATTAAGTAAAGAAATCACAGCTAAGACATTTATAATGTTACAAAATGTTCTAATTCAAATAAATTCCGTTTTTTTTTAATATTTATTTTCTTCAGAGAATTCCAAAAAAAGTGTCAGTTTCCACAAATTCCACTATGGAATAAATTATGGATTACAGTTTAAAATGTATTCAAATGTTTCAAAAACAAACAGTTGTTTAAATTGTAACATTACTGGTTTTTGTATAAATGCAGCCTTGATTGGAAAATCTTGAATGGTAGTGTAGTAATTGTGATGTTGTAAGAATTTTAATTGTGTTTTATATATTTATATAACATAATATACTGTGTATATCTACAGCGCATTAGATATACATTTTGCAAACATTTTTGTTTACGTATTAAATATATTTCTATATAATAGAAGAATATGTATATATAAATGTACTGCATAAACCTAACTATTATATGTGTTTATATCATATATTTGTGTATTATATACTAGCAATTAATATGATTTGATTTTAAATGTATTTATTGTAGTAATTATGGTAAGCTAGAGGAAGATAGCAAACTCATTGCACTCATATTCTGTTGCAGGCCTGCTATGGCATTGTGAAAGTGCCAGATGGGAACTGGTTGTGCAGGACGTGTGTGCTTGGCATCAATCCCCAGTGCCTTCTGTGTCCTAAAAGTGGGGGTGCAATGAAGGCCACACGGGCGGGCACTAAATGGGCTCATGTAAGCTGTGCTCTCTGGATACCAGAGGTGAGTTATGTGTCATAAGAATGGAATCATATTTACATTCAATGCAACTGTCGAGGTTTTACAATGAAGCTTTGAATGTCTGCCGTCATATATATATATATATATATGTGTGTATATGTTATTTTAATAAAATAACAACTTTAGAAAAAGTCGGGGTATTATAGTTGGTTTTATTGCAAGCAATGTATCACATAGCAAAAATTAAAAACGGTCAAAATGACTGCTTTGGTAGTTCTAGTGTTAATAGACATGGACTAAAAGCTACAAAACTCCACTTTTGAGTTTATGGTGTCTTATAAGAATTTGTTGTTGTCTGTAGGTGAGCATTGCGTGCCCAGAGAGGATGGAACCCATCACCAAAGTGTCTCATATTCCTCCCAGTCGCTGGTCGCTCATCTGCAGTCTTTGTAAACTCAAGACCGGAGCCTGTATACAGGTAACGCTGTATAGTGCATGAGCATTTCTACTGAGGGATTGCAAGGATTACTTCGTAATAATAATGTTCGTTACAGTGTCCATTTTGTTTATTTGTTTTCCTATAAAAATGTAAGTCTAAGTTCATTTAAATGATCAAGTAAGTGATATTTTGATTACCTCATGAAAATTAAATAATTTTTTTAATTCGTAAGTTGTCACATTAATATTTTAAACCTTTTTTGTATGCAAAATATAGCACACTTTTTATTTTTAATATCAGGATTTGTACAGGTAAAAAGTCTTCACCCTTTCTCAAATTAAGGTCTTAATGTCTTAAATCAGAGCAGATAGTATTAGATTCGTAAAACTCATTGCATCATATGTGTATGCACTGCCAAAATAATATCTTCCCTTTTAATTTTTGTTTATTATTTATAAAAAATAAGTGTATTTTTGTTTTGTAATACAAAAATCTAAATATACTTAGAGTTGCAAAAGGTGTATGGGTGCAGAGATATTCACGCTTTAAGCTATGTTTTTTTGTAAGATGTAATTTGTTTTTCAACTCATTTACATTTATGGAACTTATTAGTGTATTAAG
>JAUMHP010000048.1:12369911-12382313 GCA_032361065.1 Enteromius trimaculatus | reverse complement strand
CCAGTGCTCAGTTAAAAACTGCACCATCCCTTTCCACGTCACTTGTGCTTTTGAACACAACCTGGAGATGAAGACCATCCTGGATGAAGGCGATGAGGTCAAATTCAAATCCTTCTGTCTGAAGCATAGCAAACCCAAAGCAGGAGAAGCTGGCTTGAGTCCTGCCTGTCATAAACCTCCCACTGAGACTGAGAAACTGGGTTTGAGGGCGCAGAAGCTTCAGGAGCTGGAGGAGGAGTTCTATACTCTCGTTCATCCTGAGGAAGTGGCCCAAGACCTTGGACTGCCAATCAACCTGCTGGATTTTATCTTTCAATACTGGAAGATGAAGAGGAAAAGCAATTTTAACAAGGCCCTGCTGCCACCTAAAGATGATGAAGAGAACCTACTCTTGCAGCCACAGGAGGACAGCATCCACACACGAATGCGCATGTTCATGCATCTGCGACAGGACTTGGAGAGGGTGGGTGCTCTTATCTTTGTGGATGAGATCATTTTTTATTTTCTTTTTTTATTTATTTTTTTTCCATAGGTTAGATGTTCAACTAGTTTGTACAGCAACAAAGTAGTTTTTTTCCCCCTGTATTATGCATTATGCGCATATTTCTTTTTTTATTTTTTTATTAGACTTAAGACTATAAGACTTTTTTTGAATTTAGGTATTAATTTTTTTTTGTTATTAAAAAAAAAACATTTGATTAGTGTCTGATTGGGCTTCCTCAGGATCAGCTAGTTGTACAAGTTCATAATTTGTTCATTTTGAAAAATGTTCACACACCCATTATCTCAAATTACATTTCAGCTGACTTATGTACATTACTGTTCAAAAGTTTTATTATAGCTTTTGAAAGATGTTTCTTATTCTTAATTAGTTTAATCAAAAATATAAAAATAATACAGTAAAAACAAGAATATGGTTAAGTATTATAATTTTTTTATAATAACAGTAAGACATTTTTAAAATGTACTATTTCAGTTGAGCCAATATCCAGTTTTCAGTGTCACATGATCGTTCATGAATCATTTTAATGATTATTCGGTACTTAAGTAAAATCATTTTCTTTATCAGTAGTTGAAAACATGCCGTTTTTAATTTTTTTTCAGAACTAGTTACATTTTCAGGGTTCTTTGATGAATAGGAAGCTTTGGGGGTTTTTTTGGGGGGGGGTGTATTTGAAAGAAATGCTTTGCAGCGCTATAAATGTTTTTACTAGTTACTTTACCTGTGATTATATTAATGCATTCTTTCTGGGGGGGGGAAACATACATGCATGCATACATACATATATTTTTATGTAATTAATATAGTATACAAGAATGTAATATATAAGCCTAAGATATTTTTCTGAAATGTGCATTTATATTTACTTAATAAATATGCACCATACACACCTGTATATTATGTATTTTGGACGTAATTCATCGTTTGACAGCACTAAATTATATATAATTAATTTCAAAGGTAGTTAATGCATGCTTTAACCATTAGTGTTATGTTGTGAGTTTTTGATATAATAATCCTTATGTGTGTGATTTTTGTCAGGTGAGAAACTTGTGTTACATGGTGAGTCGAAGAGAGAAACTGAAACTGTCCCAGAGTAAAGCTCAGGAGCAGATCTTCAATCTACACGTCAAACTCATCAACCAAGAGTTATCTGCAGGTAACTGCAGGTTTTTTTGGTGTCTTTGGGTTAAAACGTTAGCTCTTTTTTATCACAATACATTTTAAATCATTTTATATTTCAGAAGTTGTTAAAAATCAATTTACATTTTTAGCTTTAAACTCTAGATTTGCCAGAGTTCAAGTTGAACTCTCACAGCTAAATAATCCAATGAATTAAAAATAACTAATCTTGTGACGTTCCAGCGCCGCTGAATAATTGACTGACTTCTACGTCTATTTGCAGGGCTCCCAGTGTCCTCATCTTTAGAGAACCTATTGTTCCACCCTCCTAGGATAACCTTAAAACTCAAAATGCCCAAAGTGTCGCTTGGCAATGGCAAAAGCAACTCCAAATCTGGAAATGGCCCACTGTGTCCGGATAACAGTGGTAACGTATATGACACTTGTGAGGGAGGCATTGGTCAGGGCAAACCGCAACTCCATCTTGGACGGGTAAGGATAGAGGAGCGTGCCAACGGTCTCCTGCCAGCCTCCATCTACATTAGACGAGACGGCGGGACTCCCCCATTGGCCGTGAAGCAATCTGGCAAACCTTTAGCTCTGCACGCTGCCCTCCACGCTCAATCATCCAATAGGAAAAGCAAGACTGAATCAGAGAAAACCCGCCAATTGAAATCCAACGGCATTATGGACAAGCCCGTACTCCAAAGAGACACTTCCTGCCAGACGCCAACTGAAAAGGACACATGCAATGAGATTTCAGGGAAAAGTCAGTCAGGTGGATTCCACAAAACATCCCTTGAGCATTTCAGTCGATCTCTCAAGGAGGCCACTGTCAGTTTAGTACGGACTGAGGATCTTCGGGCTTTTGAGAAGAATGCACGCAAGTCCTCTGGATTCTCTAAACCGCTTTCCAATGAGAGGCCGCTAGGGGGCAGCAAACCATGCCAGGAGAGCGACGGTTACTGCCCGGATGCAGAGCTCAGTGACTCTGAGCCCGAGGCTAAAGGGAAGTGCCGACAGGGAGGGAGGGGGCAAAACCAGAGAGGTCCCGCTGGAAACTATGTCAAGTCTACCAGCCGAGCAAAACTGTCTTTTGGCTCTAGGACATCAGTTCAAAGGTGACAATCTTCAAAGCATTAAAAGCATCTCCAACCCACTGCCACAGATTACTGTAGTGCTCTGGCGGTATTCAGAAGCGCCAGATTCTGTTTTCCTCTGTTGAGGATCAGCCAATGTTTTTTTTTAGTACAGTGTGCCAAAAAGTTCTTCCTGGCAAGTGATTGGTTTATTTTTGTGTTGGACTGATATGTATCACTGTGTCTCTCAAACCAGCCATAGTGTTTCTGCTGCACTTGGATTCAGTGCGTGAGAGCACGTCTACAGGAGGTTTTATGGGCCTTGAAATAGTGTTTCTGTACATAAAAAGGAACCTCACTTTTTAGACTGTACATAGTAGTTTGTGTTAAGATGTGGAGCACATTGAGAGGCTTTCCACGTACTGAAACGTTAATCTACTTTCTTACCAATATGCTTATGCAAATAAATAAAGACTTAAGATCTCTGGTTTGACAAATCATGTTTGTTTGATTGTTCTGATGTCTGGCCGGGCCGTGTTTTTATTTCTCTGTTCCTGCGTTTCTTTGGTTTTTCTTCCTTCTGCTTTGTTTCCGCTTCTTTGCTAATGTTAAAATTGGCATGCTTGAGTTGAAAAGAAAAAGTGCTTATGCAACTGAAATGGTCTTCCATCTGTCTTGAGTGAAGAGTCATGTCAAACCTTGATGTTCATATTTAGAATAAATTTCATGCTGCATTTTTTTTTTTTTTTTTTCTCAGATCCATTTTTCTGTCACTTCTTGGTGCCAGACCCTTTTATTATCCGTGTAAAAGACCCCGAAAATGGCTTTTAATGTGATGTAGTGAGTATTTTAGCATATGACAAATTGCTTCAGCATAAAAGCATTTATAAGCATTCAACCAAGTAACCCCAGGCACAAATAATACATCATTTCTAATAAAATAATCTAATAAAATATTAGGAATTTTGTGGTAAGATCTTATAAGTATTAAGAAATCAATGATTTTATTCAGCAAGGATACATTAAACTGATCAAAAGCGACATTTGTGAGCCAAAAACATATTTTTTTTTACTTCAATTATGATAAATGTTTTTTGAACACCAGGTCATGATGTGATAATGTGACTTTAAAGATGGAGTGATGGCTGCTAAAAATGCAGCTTTGCATTACACAACTAACATTTTAGAAGCTTTTCTATTTTTTTTTTTTTTTTATTATAATAAATTTTACAATATTTCTGTTTTTACTGTATTTTAGATCAAATAAATGAATCCCTGGAGACTTTTTGACCCCAAACTTTTGACCAGTAGTAAATCCACCACTTAAAATGTTGAGGTCATGTTCGTGTAAAGCTGTAGACCAGTATTTAGTGTTCTGTCATTTTCCTTCAATCTCACTCTTCTCCCAGAGCCCTCTGGCTACTCCAAATGAAAGCGTTCTCCACAGTTTTATTAATCTTCTTCGCTCCAGAAACCACCGTTTCTGCACTCTGTGGTGTTTCCTCAGGCTCTACCTTCCTTCTGCTGTCAACTACCACAAGAGAACACGATAATCTGAAAAGGTTTATTCAGAGAAGTTATGCTTACTGGTAATTTTATGTTTGTTTAACAATTCAAGGTCTTGATTCTTATGATGTAGATGTATATGGGTGCAGCAAAGCCACGCTGCCCTCTATTTGCCTTCTAACCATCTAACTATGTTCAGTTTTAAATATCAAAGTAGTAGTGTATCACTCGATATTGCTGCCCATCATTTTCATTTCACTTCATCTGTCATCTAATGTTCTTTTCAAGCTTAACCACAGTTTATCTTTAGATTGCTTTTGGTTGAACGGCTGCTGTACTAGCTGCTACAGTAGGACTTCAGTGCTGCCTAAGGCTTATTGATCATTTGAAGAAAAAGCTGAGTTTGACTCTACTGTTAAACCAGCGCAGCACTCACTGTTAAAAGAGAACTATAAATCATAGAAAGTAAAAGAAATTTCCTCTTCTGCAGCTTTATGTAAGTAAGGGATGACATAGTCATTATTGCAAAATAAATAAGTGCTAAGTGGATGTTCTCTTTGATCAAATTCAAGCATTCCAGAGAGCTGTGCAATAATGTTTAATATAGTTCTGATTATTATTATGTTGCTCATTTAAAAGTTCTGTTCATAAACGTATTTGTCCATGATTGGTGCTAATGTAAATGACAGAATAATGTTAATTGCCTGTGCAATTATGGAACTATAATAAGCACTGTATGTAAAATGCCATTTTAGGTAACTGTATTGTTTAATTTATTCAACATTCTGCTACTGCTAAGTGGTTTTTTTTTTTTTTTTTTTTTACAAAGCACCATGTAACCTTTCTAGTCTTGGTTTAACAGCAGTAAAAGAACTACATTAGAATGATTGACCTGCTCTTGAACACCTGCGGGACATTTGAGAGAAGTCTGACTTTCATTGGCTGGTTCAAGCAGGTGTGTTTTGAATAGACGATCTATTGCTGTGAACAAGACTGGGCACTCCTTGAACTAGATGAACTTGTCCACATGAGAACTAAAAAACTGACAACTGACTGCTGATTAGGATACATTTCAATGAGGTCCTGAACAAAAAGTATTAAACATTGTTGAAACACATGAATGACTAACCAGCTCTGAATGAAGCCTCTCACAACACATTTTTCAATGCTCAGTGCCTTAAATTTAAAAGTACACTACCATTACAAACTTCCATTATTCTTTTCTAATAATCTAATTAGCAAGGATGCGTTAAATTGACGCATTTTTAACTTCATAAATCCATCGAATATTATTATTATTTTATTTTTTTTACTGAATTTCAAACGAATTTTGCCTGGTTAGACTTATGTGGTGGAAATCTTTCTTAAAAATCTAACTAGAACCAAAGGATTGCAGATTGGAGCATAAAGACTGATCTGATAGGGCTCTGTTTTAATGTGAGGCACACATTATTATTATTTTTTGAAGATCATGGGTCTGTAACTAATCAAATTAATCCGCATTAGAGTGTTAAAGAGATGTCACTTCTGTGTACTGTAGTGATGCTGTGAGGTATTAGAGAAAAGTCCTGTGTCATCGCGAAACGCTGTTTCTCTTACAATACTGAGGTCAGCAGTTTAGCATTCAGCCTCCCTCACGGCAGCAGAGAGGAGCTGCATCACTATAGAAAACAACAGAGGAAAGTAACTTGTCCCACCAGGTGTTTTCTATATTAACGAATGGCGAAAAAGAATGTGTTGATTAATTGCGCGGATAATTATCACGCCATAAAGTATACTAGCATTTGCCTAAAAATTAACCCCCTCCTTACAAAATACGAATTTTACTATGGGCAAGGCTTATTAATATTAATTAGGCAAGGCTGACGGCACTTCCATTCGACCAGCCGATTCCTTTAATTAATATTCATGAGCCAAGCTGTCTCCCCGACGTCTGTCTTGATTGGCTAATCGTTTCAAAGCGTCCCGTTGCGTCATTAATATTTATGACTCAAACCTTCACCGTAGTACGTTTCTAAACCTGTCAGACTGACCGGGTGGAGAACGCAGCGGACAAATACATTGTTTCTATCACCATTTCTTTTGTACAATATCGCTCCAAAAACGATTTTCTAAACGTCCAGTAATACGTTGATTCGTCTGAAGATGGAAATGAAAGAAAAACTCTGAAACAAGTAAATTCTCATCATTAAACGGAGAAGAGAGAGTTTCTTCCGGACTATTTCGGTTATCAACGCGGGATTTTGTTGTGGATACCCAGCCCGGTTCAACCTTGTGCCGCCAATGGCAAGTTCAGCGCGGCGTAACATCCATCTCTCTTTCACACGACCACCATGGAGCTTTGTGATTCAATGAAGTGGAGAAATATTTATTTTCCTTTCAGCATCTCGAGTCCTTCAGCATCAGAGTCTGTTGAAGCCGGTTTAACCTCTACTCACGTGTCAAATGCACCGAATTAAAATAGTTTGAAACATTTTTGCTGAAATATTCTTGCTGGACTAAGAACCCAACTTTAAAGCCTGGTAAATCCTGATATTTTATAACTCATGATTGTGTACATTTCAATTCATTTGGTTTGAATGAAATCCTGTATTTGCATAGACACTAGTATTTTCCCTGTGAAATAAACCATGCTGAATTTACATGCTGTTGGGCTTTAGATGATGGACCAGCATAGCCATGTTGGTGTTTTGATGAAGCTGCTTGACTTAGGAAGGCTTTTTGGTTAAGCTTTACCCAAATGCAATTTTTTTGAACGCTTATAAAAGTATCAGTTTGAACTTGAATGACAGACATATGCATTCATTTGCCATTTACATTTTAACAGAAATCTAAGATGACATCAGAGGTCAGCCAATTGTCATTAAGTGAGCTCCCCATGGAGAACTGGATGGCCCACCTGCCCAGTGCACTGTGGGATACCCCTCTCTGTTACATGGCCATTCCAGGTATTTAACCTCGCGTTCATTTATACATTAATTAATTCCATGCAAACTGGTCTTGTTTGAGCTGGGGGTGCCATGATATACCATTAATCGTATACCGATATATCGTGATATTCAAATCATATAAATGTGTACAAATCATAAAAATTCAACCCACACCTGATTCTGTGCCATGTGAATTCTTTTGGCCACATTAACCGTGGTGTGAAAATTGTAATATTGTGACAGCCCCAGTTTAAGCACTTAAGACTTTTTTTTTTTTTTTTTTTATGCGTTTTGAATGAATATACAAATATCTTTTTATGGCTTAAATTCAAAATCAATCCACTGTTATGTACTGAAAGTGTGAATGTTGTTATTGTAGGAGGATGTCATTAGGCGTATTGATTAGAGTAACCACAGTTTTTTATATTTATCTATTTATATTTGCTAAGACATTTTAGTTCAGTGCTATTAGTGATCACGGTCATTGTGACACTTTCATAATGGGTCTTTAGGGAGCCATAATGCCATAACCTACTGTCTGGATAAGAATGACCGCTCTCCAGTGGACCTCACTCAACCGGATATGTTGCAAAAGCTGGACAAGTACATGAAGCCCATCATAAGGCCATTTGTATACAAGTGGGCAATAGCACAGGTACTGTATGTTGTCACACGTTGTAGTAACTGACCCATTTTTCAAAAAGGTTTTTTTTTATTTCAGTAAAACTAATATAATAATCACCATTATATTTTTCATGTATGTTGTTTTATTTTCAGTGTAATTATTTGGAATCATTTTGGACAATGGTTGCTTTCTCAGTTTATTGAAAACATTTTTGTCCTTCCTGTAGTGTTCTATAATAATAAGGCTATATCAGAAAATGCATGATCAAATTATATCCAGAAGTGGTGACTTTTTCATATTTGAATGGCTAAAATGTACGTAAAGCCGAAATAACTAATTATGCTGGTTATGGTATCAAATCCCTCGTGAGGTTATAGACCATATTATGTCAGCATGCATCAGCAGATTCCCTTAGAGCATCGTCTCTGAAAGTTATTAGCATAACGGGGAATAAATTGCCGTCTGCTGTCCTTAGGAAATCAATCAAACACTCTGTGGTTTTGCTACAGTCAAAGCTCTTGAAAGCACAATTAGATGGGATGGTTATGACAAAAGTGACACTGATGGATGAACACATTCCCAAATCTTTAGGTGAGATAGAGCATTGTGTTTTTAGAGAAATGGTTATTTCACTTTCAGTGGTTTCACTGACGCTGTTTGTGTCCAGCGAGCTGTTCAGCACTATCTTTACTGCACTTGCATTGTTAATGATTGTGCTTTACATTATTTACCATAGGAGTCTAGCATTAGGGAGCAGTTGGATTCTGGAGTGCGATACTGTGACCTGAGGATAGCACATCGGCCTAATGACAGCTCAAATGATCTCTACTTCTATCATGGTGTTTATACCACTATAACTGTAGAGGTAAGACAACTGACTACACAAAACTATGAAGACAAACATTTAAAAAAGTCTTAGCACAGTATTTCCCATCGTGTCTATTTGTCGTGTTATTTGTGCAGTGGTTCTAATCTGTTTAGAACGTTAGAGTTTGATGTTTAAAGAATGCTTTTTAATTTAATCAAACCAATTTCTTGTGTTATTTCAGATGATATTAAAAGAGATCAGAGAGTGGTTGGATGTTCATCCAAAGGAAGTAGTGATACTCTCATTTAGCCACTTCCTGGGCCTTAGTCAAGAGCTTCACACACTGCTCATCTCAACTATAAAGAGTGTATTTGATTCCAAACTATGCCCCAAAATGGTACACATCAGTTTTTATTGTTTAATTTTAGTAATAGAGGATGGGAATTGGCATCAATGACAATATATTTCCAATATATTACAATGTTGATTCAAATCAATTCTAAAAACTGCTGAATATTTTTTCGGACAGGAGTGTGTGACACTACGGAAAATATGGAGCCAGGGTCATCAGGTTATCGTTTCATACGAGCACAATATTGCCAACTGCCACAGAGAATTGTGGTCCCATATACCTTACTGGTGGGCAAACAAGTGCAAGGCTGAAGCACTGATTGAGGAATTTGAACGTAGGAAACAATATGGCCGACCAGGTAATCTTTAATATGCCATTTTACTATTATTTTTATTATTTAATTTCCTTAATCATTCTCTTGATTAAACTATCATCTTTGTAAAACTTACATTTTTCCTGTATCATTAAAGGCGACCTAGTATGCCCCTTTTCACAAGATAAGTCTCTAATGTCCTTCGAGTGTGTATGTGAAGTTTAAACAGAAAATACCTTACAGATCATTTTTTGTAGCTTGTTAAAATTGCATCTTTTAGGGTATGAGCCAAAACACACGATTTTGTGTCTTTCCCTTTAATGCAAATGAGCTGGTGCACTGGGGGAAGAAGGCGGAGCTTCAGGAGCTCAAGCTCTGGCAATTCCCATTGCTAGCCTTGGCAAAAAAACACTCCAAGTCAGTTATCTTCACAGAAAATGCACTTGGTTTAAAAGTCAGTCATCTGATTGTACTGTGCATAAAAAAGGCATTTTATGAATTACACAGACAGGAGCACGTTGCGATAAAAAAAAAAAATATGGTGCCATCACATGCTGTTACAAATATTATAAACCCCACTTGTGATTATGAGCTCAACTAATTCCAGCAATAGATTTCACATTGTTTTCATACGCAGTTTTTAGGTCTCCTTTTAAAGCTTTATTATTATTATTATTATTATTATTATTCTCGAAAATGGAAATTAAACATCAGTTGTGCATAATTTTCCACAGGTGGCTTCTTTGTGACTGGAATCAATCTTACTGAAGATCTGAAGTACATATGCTCCCATCCCACAGAATCACTGAAGGATATGGTTATGTCTACATATCCCATGTTACTTAGCTGGGTCAAACAACAGAAGCCTGGCTCTAACACCGGCTCCCTCAACATCATAGCCGGGGACTTTGTGACAGAGAGCCAGTTCATACCAACCGTCATTGCACTGAATGAAAATCTTCTCAAGAGGACCATAATACCAGAGCCTTGAGCCTCTTTTAGCTGCATAATGTATTTAACATTTGAAGAAAGTGTTTTCTTGTTCTTGTGATGGTTTTTTATACTAGTCAACTTTGCACTTTTTGTAAGGTTGCTTACACACTAGAGTTTATGCTGCGTCAGCTCCATTCATTTCAGTAGGGATGATGGTGCATTGCAAGGATGTAGAGGAAAACCAATGCGCCACCATGCAACCAAAAGCACTTACCATGCCCCTCAAAATGGATCACTTGCACTTTCCTGTCTGCCAAATGCTCCGACGGAGCGGTTTCTAGTGTGTAAGCACCCTTAGGATGATAGATCATTTTGAGTTATCGGTAGAATATCGTAATGCACTGACTTTCATGACTTGAACTTACTGTCTTAAGCTTATTTATGCAGTCTCTGATATATACCTCTGATTTTGCAAAAATGTTGATCATTTTTTAAGAACCTGGTTTCAAATGGATGTCAATAACAAGGTCCAGGTTACAACAACTTTATCTACACTACCACTTAATAAGCATAAGCACATCACAGGACGCAATACGTTCCCTGTGAGCATCAGAGTTTGCATGTGAGTTGCTTAAACAAAAGATTATCAAACAGGATCACTCAGGATTGTTAATTCTCGATGATATACTCCTTTCATCTTTCTACTGTGTGGAATGGCTATGGAAATATGATTCCAATAAATACATATCTGCATGGTGCACAATCAAAAGCATGAAAAGACACTGGTCTTTGCACATGTTCTCTGCCATAGTAGCATGCAATTTAAATCAACATATTTGCACCACAAACAAACAGTTGAACTGCATATCAAATACACATATTTAATAACTGATTAATTTCCAATAAATGAAACATAAAACTATTCAAAGAATTGCATATCGAGTTATTAAAAGTGAAGTCTTCCCTGGCATACAAAGAAACGCAAGAAGCAGCTGACGTGGAAAGCAGCATTTCACTGCTTATTTCATTGATTATAGAGTGTGCTGACTTTAGTCAGTTTGATAATGGAATCTACCTCAAAGATGATGAAAGGTCACTAGATTACTAAACCATGATAACTAAATAAATAACTGTGGAGTGTTTACATGGTATTTTAAAAAATGCTTTTAACATAATTTTACCACTAATTGTCAGTTTGATTAGAGAAAGGAAAATTAATTGTAATATTCTACTAATAGAATAATTTCATAAAAATAAAAATCATGATTAAATGTTAATATTTTGTGAATGTAGTATTTATATGAAGTATTATAGGGGCATGAAGACGTATTGCGTAACAGCAATGACCTATGATCACATTAGAACTGGTTTTGGGGGGGGGGGGTTAACTCACTGACAAAAGGAATGAAAGGCTGTTCTGCAATCAGCTGTAAACACTGAAGCAGCAGGGAACAAGGAAATGCCTGCCTGACGACGTCAAGACATTCATGTGTAAGAATGTTAGCAACGCTTCTAAAAACCTTTTTACTTTAATAAAAGTTTGGAGTTTACTAACCGCTGAGTTTGTGAGGAGAGCTGGGCTTTGAGCTCTGTTATCGACGATGTGCTATCTGCTGTTTCAGCTGATCAACTCATTTTGTTTTCAAACGCTGCATTTTAGACTCATTTGTTAAGAGCTACTGGTTTTTATATGATCTAGTGAACTGATGGATCACATTTTAAAGGATGACATGAATCACGAGGACTGGATGTCATGTTTGCCAGAGAAACTGTGGGATGTCGCTTTAACTCGTCTCTCAATTCCAGGTGAGCACCAAAAGTCATTGCGATTTTATTTTTTAAAGAGAAGAATTGAACTATAGTACTAGTACTACTTATTGTAAAGTATTTGAATTTACTGTGGTAATTGCCGTGGTAATATAACAAACACAAATATTCATTTACCAAATACTTTACTGTAAACTTACTTTTCTACAACTATAGAGCATATTACAGGCTACTACAATTCACTACAGTTAGCTAGTAAAAATTAAAGTATACTACAGTATACATTATAGTTTAGCTGTTCACTATATATACTACAGTATGCTGTAGCATTCATTTAAGTGTTGTAAATATTATAGAGTATTATACACTTTACAAGTATGGTTAAGCAACACTAGTATTTACTATAAATTACTAGTATTTTAGTTTTCTTGTGTGCTTCAATTACACACATACACACACACACAC
>JAUMHP010000048.1:12354138-12369811 GCA_032361065.1 Enteromius trimaculatus | reverse complement strand
ATATAAACCCGTTTTTAAGGGTCACTTTTATTGAATTCAATATAATATGAAAGCTGTAATATATAAATAAGTATAATAAATAAGCTTTCCATTATGTGTGGTTTATTACGCCAATAGTCTTAAGCTGCTGGGGTATATTTGTAGCAAAAATACAAATATACCCCAGGTTAAAATAATCGATTTTTATTTTATGCCAAAAATCAGTAGGATATTTAGTAAAGTTCATGTTCCATGAAGGTATTTTGTACATTTTCTACTGTAAATATATTTAAACTTAATGAACTAAGAACATTATTTGGACAACTTGATAGTGATTTTCTAAGTATTTAGTTTTTTTTTCTTAGCCAAATATTGCATTGCATATTACTATGGGATGTTTTAACATAGTTTCGGGAAGAGCACGCTGATTGTCAGCACAGCCGGTGTACCCATTGGCGCTCATTAGTATAATCGCCCACTAGCAGATTAATTATTCCTAATTTATCCGCCTCGGCATAAATGATTTTTTGGCATAAATGAAACATTTTGACTTATTGTTGGCTATTGCTACAAATATACATGTGCTACGTATGACTGGTTTTATGATTTTTAAATGAAAACTAATAAATGTGTTTATTAAATTTAATTCATGTAACTTTAGACAATACAATATTATTGTATAGTGTTTTGAATGTGAAACATTCTTGTCAATGCAGACCATGAATGAACCCTCGTATGTTTTCAGGTAGCCATGATGCAATGAGCTACTGTCTGGATATCACTTCTCCACTGCTCCGATCTGAGTCAGACACATTTAGGTTACTGGATGGAGTTTTCTGCTGTTTCACCCGGCCAGCTATTCGCAAATGGGCTACTACTCAGGCAGGCACATAACTCACTTATTTTGACTGCTTACAATGCTTAATATTTCACATTGGAGACAGAACAAAAATGTCTCTGCCATAGTGCTTATAGAGTCAGTTCATGTTGTGTACAAATTCATGCATCTTCACATAAGAAATGTGTTTGCATCACATCAAAGACCCTGTGTTTCCCTTGCAAACAGGTGCAAAACATTGTGGATCAACTTACAGCAGGCATTCGCTACTTTGATCTTCGAATTGCTCACAAACAGTACGATTCTTCCAAAGAGCTTTACTTCACTCATGTCATTTACACACACGCAGTGGTCGTTGTAAGTATATAAATGCGTGCTGAGATGTATTAGCTATTAAAGTCTGCCATTTTTCCTTTATTTGTAAATAATCTACACATTATACTTTATAGGAAACTCTACAGACTGTTGCTGCATGGCTTGAATCTCATCCCAAAGAAATCATCATCTTAGCCTGTAGTCATTTCGAAGGGCTGGATTATAAAATGCATGAAGAATTCATCTATTCTCTGAAGAAAATTTTTGGCTCTAAACTGTGCCCTCGCAACGTAAGAAATGTTGTGGAATTTTTAAACATAAAATAATTAATTTGACCTTAATAGCATGAAAGCAATGCCTAAAATTGCAAAAAATACCTATGATGGGAAGTTAATACATCACCGGCATCAAATGTTTTTAAAAGTCACCAAAGCAAAAATACAGCAATTACAAAACAAAGTTACTTTAATATTTTTAAATATCATTTATTCCTGTTGTATTGGTAAAGCTAAATTTTCAGCAGCATTGCTCCAGTCTTCAGTGTCACATGATCCTTCAGAAACTTTTCTAATATACTGATTTAATGTTTTTTTTTTTATTATTATTATTATTATTATTATTATTATTTTTGTTGAAAATGATTGTACTGCTTTACACGTTACAGGAAAACCATGATAAAAGATTAAAAGAAGAAAACTTTAATGTAGCAAGGACAAAAAAAAATTGATGATAATCTACAGTACAGACATTTATATTAAAAAATATTTAATTTCAAATAAATGTGCAATCTTGAAAAATTTGTATCACCTTTCCTACTGAAGTAATACAAAGCAAATGCTATTTTCAATATTGACAATAAGACCACCTATTAATAACTGAACTGAAGGATCATGTGATATTCTGCTTTTTCTTTATAATATATTAAAGTAGATAAAAGTATTAAAGATTAACATTAAAAGTGTTAAAGTATTAATAGTTTTTGAGTTCAACTTAATGCAGCCGTGATGAGCTTAAGAAACATATTGAATTACTCCAATCTTTTGAACATTATGAAGTTTAAACTAACTTTTTAAACTGCAACATGCTTGAAATCTGTTACTGTTTTAAAGGAGGCCTTATTGACCCTGCGGAGTCTGTGGTCATCAGGCCATCAAGTTGTGCTGTCATATGAAGACCAATCAGCATCACGCCATAAGGAGTTGTGGCCTGCTATCCCATACCTTTGGGCCAATAAACCTAATGCAGAAGAGCTGATCTGCTATCTGGAATGCCAGAAACGGCTTGGTCGACCTGGTGAGAAAGGTTTTTGTTTGGTTATACTTGGGGGGAAAAAAAAAAAAAAAGATGGTTCCTCATACCTCTGGTCTCTGATATATTTCATATTTCATATATAGCATATTTCTGTTTCACAGAGGGATTTTTTGTAGCAGGCCTGAATTTAACGACAGACCGATGCTTCATCGCCTTACATCCTCGGGTGTCTCTCCGAACTCTGACCTTGGAGAACTGGAACCGTGTGAAGAAATGGCTGGAAGATCAGAAACCAGGAGCTGAACCTACATGTCTGAACATAATAGCTGGTGACTTTATTAGTCTTGTACCACTTTGTTCCCTTGTTATTGCTCTCAACAAAAAACTGCTTTAAAGATTGGTTTATATGAAGCTTTTCTAACATGTGAAGGCCATTTTAAAAGGAATCATTTGGGTCACAAACCCCAAGTTTACAAACTTACTATGTTTTCTAGTGATCTAAAGTGTATTCAGACTACTACTTAAATGAGACAATGTGCAATATTCAGTCCACAGTATGTTTACATGTGCCTTTTACTGTTACTTGATGAATTAAGCAGCCTTTTATAATTTTTTTGACAGACGTGTACTTTGTGCCAGTGTTGTTTATATATTAACACAAATCGTTTCTCTCAGAACAAAAATGTTTCATCTCTCAGTGTCTGATTTTATTGTATTAAAATATTTGTCATGAGATATATGAAATACACTGTTTATAAAGCATATATATATATATGTATATATTTAAACACCATTATTGCACTGAGTGTGGGAATTATTTTGGATGATGTCACTCCGGCCGTTTGTTACTAAGCAACCTGAAACAGTTTCCTGTAGCGGCCATATGCAGCTTGGCTAATGATGACCTTGACATTGGCGGTGCAGTCGTCTCCCACATCATCTACTGCTTGAACCGTCGCCTCCTTATACAGCCAACTGTGAAGGGAAAAGAGAACCAAATGAAAACGCTTGTGGATAAGATTATAAATTCCTTGTTAATCTTTCATATAAAACTTACGCTAACTGAGGGCTGTTGAGCTGCACCTTCAGAGTCATTATTTGTTTGCCGGTATACTTAATGACAGCTTCTTCAATCTTTTCTTTTAATACCTCCAGTCCGTGCTGTTTCAGAGCTGATATAGGAATGACCTCAGGTTCACTGACCTCATATCTACAGAACATGAATAAAACTATGATTTGATTTGTTCGGAGATTCTACGTTACTCAATTAAATTGTTACGCAAAGACGTCTCACCCTTCAATGCGGTCAATCTTATTGTGCACCTCTATTATAGAATTCAACAGTTTTTCTGGAATCTGTAGATTCTTTAGTACATTCAGTACATTGACCTTTTGATTCACAGTTTCTGGATGACTGATGTCTCTCACGTGAATTATGAGGTCCTGCAAAATGAGAGGCTGTTAAAACATTTCAATAACGTTATTAAAAACGATAAGAGTTGTGTCTTGGGTGCATACAGAATGTGTTACATCCTCCAGCGTGGCAGAGAAAGAGTCAATAAGCTGGTGAGGGAGCTGGGACAAGAAGCCAATGGTGTCAACATAAAGTACAGTCATGTGACTTGGCAGCTGTCCTGCGTGGACTGTAACATCCAGAGTGGCAAAGAGCTGATCTTTAGGCTGGAGACCAGCATCTCCAGTCATTGCTTTAATCAGGGTTGTTTTACCTTTAGAAAGAAAGACTGTTAATGTGTTTCTTACAATCTCACATAATAGTTTAACAGGTTAATATGTATCCAAACCTCACCACAGTTAGTGTAGCCCATGACAGAGACGATGGGAAAGTCTCTGTGTTTGCGCTGGGAGCGCAGCAGGTGCCTCTTCCTTCGAAGTCGCTCCAGGGCTGATCGGATCTTCAGCTCTCGCTCCTTCAACAATCGCTGCTGCATTTCAAACATGGTTTCACCTGTCAAAATATTTTAGCTCCAGTGAAACCTAATAAACCTTGGGCTTAAATGTTTCAAATGGGATAAGCCCACTTTAGCCCTTACCTGAGCCCATAATGTACCTGGAGTCGCCACCTTGCTGGTCTAAGTTAGCGACTTCATTTCTCAGGCGTGATCTTATGTGTTCAAACAACAAAAATATGTTTGTAAATCTGGTTAACACTAAATGGTGTTTATTTATCATTGAGATATATTTGCAATTATATCACGCTAATATGAGTAACTCTGTCATCAACTTTCATTGTGTTGGAAAGTGCATTTCCATTCAAACGTTGTTTCTTTTTTTAAGAAATGAAAAATTTCATTTGGTGAGGATGCATTCAGTTGATCAAAAGTGGCAATAAAGTAATTTGTAATGGTGAAGACTGGAGTAATGGCTGCAGAAAAATCTGCTTTATTCCATCACATGAATTACATTTTAAAATGTATTCAAATATGTATATTTTAAAATATTTATTTAATATATATATTTTTTTATATATAAAATACAGCCATGGAGAGTATTTAAATATAATATTAGAGTATTTGACTTTTTCTAATAGTATCAGTTTCAAAATTTTAAACTGGAGTGAAATTTTTAAATGTACATCATTTACCTGAGCAAGGGAATCTCTGCCAAAGAGATTTGCAGTTTGGCCTCTTTTGTTCTAGCATTACAGCGGAAAATATGCAGAACAAGTGAGTATCTATCAAGAACCTTTACTCCCCAGGCTTCCTGCAATTCTTTCTGAAACACAAGTATAACATTGCATGTTTCTTAGATCAAAAAAATCCTTAACACTTCAATTACCACTAAGTGTAACTTCTTATGATTATGCTGTAGCTACATTGAATCTAGTACTATTTTGAAAAACTATACATAATATATACAATTATATAGATTTTAATTATAAATTATATAGAAAATAATGCTCTGAATACTCACTTCTGAAGAAGGTGAAAGATGTTCAACGTTCACAAAAACAGCTGTGACGCCTGGAGTGCCTTTGATCTTTTCTTAGATATATTACAGAACAGAGAAAGCTTGTCACATTGTTCCTTTAAATAACTATTTATTTAAAACCAGTAAGCTATATACCTGTAAGTGCCTGGAAGTTTCCCTTGCCAAAAATTCTTTTCTTCTCTGGTGTCTTGGTGGAGAGGATGATCTTATCAACCACACTCCAGTTGTACAAAGTGTTCACCAGGCCCACAGCTTCTTCCATCTGTAGTGCCGCTGACAGGGGAACATCTTTGTATTACGTAAAATGTCACATTTATCCAATAATTAAAATCAGTCTATATTTTTACCTGTGGTCAGATATTGCTTTCTGCTTCCCCATTTCACATCAGGATGGACAATGAAGACCCTGTGTTCTTCATCACCGATGCCTGTGGGGATGTTCTGCTGCAGCAGCTCCTCTATTTCTGCCTCATCAATTTCATCCTCCTCTTCTAGACCATCCGTATTGTGATTTTTGCTCTTGAACATGCAAGCTGTCAAAGACAAACTCCTAGCTGGCAGAACTGGAACTGCAAGACCAGCTCTTAAATTTGGTCTTAGACATGATACCATGGTAACAACTAATTTTGAGGTACATTGAGAAAATCTGATTGGCTTACATGTAGCAAAGGTCATGTAACTTCTACCAAGGACTTGTTCTGAACATAATTTCCTCAGTGCATATCTGCACAAAAACACATGGTTGATCAGGACACTGATCTTGTCGAGATTCATTTGCTCAGGTTTTGATTACAATCATTTAACCAAATCATGCAACATTCCACGTCAGTAGAAACGTTCAGCGAACCTTGAGAGAACAATTAACAATAATTCTACTATTCAACTAACTTGATATATTAGCATGTTTTGATACGTCTTCCTCTCTTGTGTTGAACACGGGCGTTTGTTCGACTGCGCCCCCTGTAGGATAGGCGCGGAGTTAGTTTTTATTTTTGTATTTTTGTAAATACACGTTTATTTTAACTTCGTTTATTTTATTATATTAGAAGCAAACCATAAATGAATTTAAGTATGAATGCTTTGTAAAATAATGTAACATAATCTGTTAGACAGAGAGACCGCCAGCCGAGGACTTTTATTTTGAATGTATTTTAATGGGCGGAGATTGCCCTACATTACTGTACTGTGTATTTCAAGCAGTGTATAAATGTCTGGTATATTTAAAGCAATGTCGAGTGAGTATATTTTTTTACATTTAGATTGGTACAATGTTCAGATAATGTAATTTGATATAGTTTAGTTGGTAATTATCTAAACGTAGCATATTGACATGCTTCACTTTGCATTAAGCAGTCTACATTGTCATATAGTGAATCAATAAGTGTTAAATGAACCTAAAAACATGTATAATTTTGTTAATGTTTTGACTGCAGTTGTGGTTTAACAGATCGTGTTTTGACTGTGCATTTAACCTAAATCATCCAGAACTTCAATGACACAAAAACATGTTTTTTGACGAAAAAACAGAAGTGCTGAGAGTCTCAAAACTAAATCCAGTAGAGGAGGCTGCTGGTTAAAAGTTGAAAGAGTTGTGAATCATTGATCCTGCTGCAGCTAATAAACAAACAACTGATCTTCTGCCCCGTAGAGTTTCGTCTGGCCGTGGTGCAGTTACATGTGTCAAAGATCAAGCCGGACAACTTGGGAAGGGCACAAAAACTTGTGAAGGAGGCTGCAGGACAAGGTGCAAAAGTTGTTGTCTTGCCTGTGAGTGTTATATTTTCTAAATATTAAATTTTCTAAATATTAAATATGCAGTTTAATAATCCATGATCCATGCAGGAGTGCTTCAACTCACCTTATGGAACCGGGTTCTTTGCTGAGTATGCTGAGAAGATCCCAGGAGAGTCCACACAGGTTTTGTCGGAGGTGGCCAAGGATTGTGGGATCTATTTAGTGGGCGGTGAGATCCACAGACACAAACTAGCCTGTTAGTGTGTTTGACGCCATTCATTTTTATCTCTCTTATGTGGCTGTGTCTTGTTGTAGGTTCCATTCCTGAGAAGGATGGAGAAAAGCTCTATAACACCTGCTTGGTTTTTGGACCTGATGGAGAGCCGCTTGTCAAACACAGGAAAGTATGTAACAGAAGACGTTTTTGTTATGTAAAATTTCTACTTTAAATAAATGCTGTTCTTTTGAACTTTCAGTTTATCAAGAAATATAGAAAAAAAAAAACAGTTTCCAAAAGATATCAGAAGTAGAACTGCTATCAACATGTACAAAATGTTTCTTGACACACATCAGTACATTAGAATGATTTCTGAAGGATCATGTGATACTGAAGGCTGGAGCAATGGCTGCTGAAAATCCAGCTCTGCCAATACAGGAATAAATTACATTTTAAATAGAAAAGTGTTTTACTATTTAATTTTTTTTTTAAATTGTAGTAAAACTTTGATAATATTTAGTATTTAATGTTTCATCATATTCATGTTTATACTGTATTTTTGATCAAATAAATGCTGCGTGGTGACGCAGTGGACTTTAAAATCATTTAAAGAATCGTACCAACCCCTACACTTTTGAACATTTGCATATAGATATATATTTCAGGATGTATAAAGAAGCATTTGAGTAAACAGTTTTGGAAAAAGAAATGTAGAAAGAAATTTACGCATTTATATTCTTTTGTTTTCATTTCCCATCAGATTCATCTTTTTGATATTGATGTTCCAGGGAAAATACGGTTTCAGGAGTCTGAAACACTAAGTCCAGGAAACAGTTTATCCATGTTTGAGACCCGTGAGTGTGTGCTACAGAAATCTTGTCCATGTTATCAAGAAATATACAGTATTATATTGCTTTTTGCCAATAATTATTGAGTTTTTGTTTTTAATCAGAATCAATGTGGGGTTTATATCAGCCATTTTTTAATGCATGCATATTTCTCTTTTTTTTTTTTTTACATCTGTAAAAAACGTTATGATTTAATAACTATATTAAATAATATTTAATAAAATAAATTTAATAATAATTTAATAATCTTTTTAAAACTGAATACTGAATTAAACTGAATATCAATGTATTCAAAATGTCTTAAAGTAACCTATATAAGTAGCTTATATAATTGTAATATTTAATATTACCAACCATTATTAGAGCTTTACAATTGCCTTATTGTAATTGGCCAGAATATAAATACTGGTGCATTACCAATGTTACCTTTATTTTTGCTCTCTCCATATGTGATATCATACAGTTTGTGTATTTCTTTGCAGCATTTTGTAAAGTAGGTGTGGGAATATGTTATGACATCAGGTTTGCTGAGCTTGCACAGATCTATGCTAAGAAAGGTAAGAATTACAATGTAAAAATTTGTTGAAATGTAATGATGCAGTCATACTTGTAATGGTTTCCTCATATCTGTCTTTGTAGGTTGCCAGCTTTTGGTATATCCTGGTGCCTTCAATATGACAACAGGCCCAGCTCACTGGGAGCTGCTGCAGAGGGGGAGGTCAGTATCTCAGACCACCTAGAGAACTGAACTATTCAGTTCCCCAGGCCTGCTCTAAGACAGTCTGTGATTTTTTTATTTTTTTATTTTTCTCCACAGGGCAGTAGATAATCAGGTATATGTGGCCACTGCTTCACCAGCAAGAGATGAGAGTGCCAGCTATGTGGCCTGGGGTCACAGCTCTGTGGTAAACCCTTGGTCAGTGCTTTCTGTCTCATTAATGACAGGTTGTGCATACATCTGCATTGGTTACTATAATAACTGCTATCCGTTTCTATGCAGGGGGGAGGTAATTGCTAAAGCTGAATCAGAGGAATCTGTTTTATATGCTGACATAGGTATATTTCAGTGTTTTATATTTGCTTAAATTGTGAGTTATAGAGCCAGTTGGGCATGACGCAAACATACTCTTCCTCTTCTGCTTGTAGACCTGCAGTATTTGGCTGATGTACGCCAGCAGATCCCAATCACCACACAGCAACGGAGTGATCTATATAGTGTTAGCAGTGTTCAGGAGGACTGAACCTTCATTCACAAAGCACTGCAGTGAATTTAACAGTCAGCACTTTCTGTTAGACAAGTCTTCATCAGTGTAAAGTGGGGCATCGCACAAAGATGTTTCAATTGCTGTGAACAACAAGTGCCTCACAATTTGCATTCTTTTGATGATTCTATTATAATGGAAATCATATTTGGAATAGATAAAAGAAGTGATGAGAACAGTGGACAGTTATGCCTGGGCAGGTAAAGTGTTGCATCAGTGAGAAAAATATTAAGCATGATATTAAGATGTTAATATTCAAAGTTATTTCCAAATCAAAATTGTATTGCAATTGATTAAAATATTATATAAAAAATATGTACTTAATTTTAGTAATGTTATATACTATACATAACACAGTTCCAAGCAGAAAACAATTCCAGAGCTAATATATATATACCTTACATTCTTATATTTTATATCAAATCATAACAAATTTCTCAAATATATATATACACACATGCATGTGTTTGTGTTTATATATATATACATAATAAATATGCACATCACACACATGTAATGAAAATCTTTTAATTGTTTGACACCACTAATATATATATATATATATATATATATATACATACATACATATGAACTTATACTGTGGGTTACAACAAAGCAACAACATTAAAATTGACAAACAAGTGCCTCACTGTGTCTACAATTGTATGTACGATTCACTATTGAATTCTGTCTCCATGATTTTGATACAATAATTAAACTTTTACACAGCGATTAAAAGCCATGTTTAGATAAGAAAGCACAGTAACATTCGGTGCTGTAGAATATCTTTATTCTCTCAACAGCTGTCTCAATAGCACCTCTGAAAGGATAGCAGAGGGAATGTATGACTAATACAGTAACTCATCCGCATTTGTGCTCCAGCCTGTCTAACTACTTCAGGTTGAACAGGTAAAGTCCTCAAAGTAGTTTTGAGCATGTTGTGGATATTTATTGTGGTCTAAAAATGTAGATGCTTAAAAATGGTACAGCAAGAGTGTGTGTAACACATCTAAATAACTAATAATAAAAGTGTTTGAACAGTTTATCTGTGTATTTTGAATATAGACACATTTATATTTTTTGACCTGCTTTATTCAACTGTGCTCAGTTGCAGGTGTTTTCTTTAGCCGACCGTATTTAATAAAGGAAAAGCCTGTATCATCTTAAGCCGATTCGTCCTCTGAACTGAAACTTTGAATCACTTCCAGTCAATCACAGTTAATAAGCGTTATCAAGAACCCATTATCATACCCAGAATGACTTTCCAAACCATGTTACACATCAGTCTCGGGAAGGGAAGCCCAATGCTCCAAATCAAACAAGATCATGTCAGTGCCCTTGCAACATGATTTATCTGCAACACACAGTCATATAACAAACTCACACAGTTCAGTATTCATACATATTTGATTATATGATTCACACAGATCAGTAAATAAACAGGACTTCAGTACCTCGACATCTGTGTCGCTTTCTTTTTTGATTTTGGTCCCATTTCTTCTGGAACCTTAAAGACGCAGCCACCAGCAAGAAAACAAGCACACACAGAGCAGCGCTGAAGACCCACATGTACTCTGACAGCCGTCTCTCCGAGGAACTTGACAGAACGCCAACTGACCAAATGCAAAAATCACAGTCTTCATGTTTTTAATCATCGTATGGCTTTATTGGCTGTACATTTCCAGCTAAATCAAGTTTTGACTACTGTGCTCATATTACAGGACATCTACTTGTTTTACATATTATCTGATGTATGCAAAGCAAAACTCATGAGTGTTACTGTAACTGACGAGATACTTACAGTTTGTTGCTGTTAATGTTTCATTAAGCAGCTTGTTTTTTATGACACAGGATACAGCGGTGTCTGCTGAGATGTTGATAGATAGGACACTTGTGATGTTGTAGAGTTCAGACTGAGGTAGAGTATTCATATATGTTGTGACTGATGTTTCCGGAGGACGCTGTGTGTGGTTGACAACCCAGTAGATGGATGGAGCAGGGAATCCTCCTTGAGAGCTGCAAAACAATTTGGTTTCTTCGCCACTCACTCTCAATAGAGTAGGATGGCTGAAACGACCTGCAAATAAAGAGAAAAAATTGTTACAATCAAAAAAGGCATCAGGAAAAATTGTAGTTTGTATGGTTGCATTAAATATTTTGTCCTTACCTGCTATGGTGAGGCAGACGGAGCAAACCAAAAAGGATCTATTTTGACCAAGAAGCTTAAGATTAAAACTGTAATTGTGTGCATCTGATATATGTATATCATGTAACTCCACTGAGAAATTTCCAGTGTTTGGGGCCGAAGAGGACACAGTAGTACGGGACACATTTTGCATCTTCACTTGTCCCTCCATCCAGACTGCTGTGTGAATTATTTCCATTCCTCTTCTCCATTCAGATGAGATGCGGAGGGAGCTCAAATTTTTCAAGCCATTATAAACACACGGAAGAATGGCACGCTCACCAATCACTCCTACTATGCATTTTTCTTCAGCTGAATTGTAAGAGATTGAACTTAATTCTTGAATTTAAGGTATACAGCCTAGTGTATACAACGTACCCTTTAAGCCAGAAGAGTCACACCCACAGGACTTACCTTGTACTGAGATCACACTTGAGACGCGGAGGAGCAAAACAACAAAACAAGTATCACTTAAAATGTGTCTAAAGTGCACTTCAGATAAGGAGACAGATACAGCGAACATGCTTTCAAACTGCTATGAAACAGCAGTTAATTCATTAGATCAAACGTTTGGGGTGTGTCCAAAACCAAAATGACATGTCTAACTTTCCTACACGCACAGACAGACCTGTCTAGTTATTCTGGCTACAGCGTGAGTATAGTCAAATCAATTTAACTTCCTGGTTGTAAAGAAAGTGCAGGAAAAAGCACAAACAAACGAATAAATAAATAAAAATCTCTCTCTCTCTCTCTCTCTGAGTGAAAGGATGGCCATAATAATAATAATAATGAGTAATTTATAAAACACACAAACTGTCAATTGGAATTTTTTTTAGAATATTAGTATATCATGGAAGGCAGAATTAAATGTAAATGACACAGTAATTTGACTCAGATGTGCATTTGTGAGATTGCAAAGTGGATAGAGGAAGGAGAAAACAAAATAGGCCTGCTTCATTTTTTTTTTTTAATCAATTTAGAGCGGAGAAGTCATCAACGGAAACACTGGAAAGGATGTTTTCACATCCCCGGAGGATGAAACATGATTTCAACCAAGGGGGTCCCCATCTTCTCCCCCCAAAACTAAATAGTTACCAAAATAATTAATATATTTAAATTGTACATTTTAAAGAAGGTTTTATAAAGTTTAGTAATTAGTTTGCCATGAATAAAAGAGGAGAAGAAAATGATCTAAGAATCAATAATGTGCTAAGGCAGAATTCAATTATAAGAGATAAACTATTGATATTGCAATCCAAATTAGATTATATGTCCGAGGTGCATTTGTGAGATCACAGGCTTTGCCGGCATCATTGTAATGATAGATATAAAACTCTGGACTCTGGGTCATTAAATATTATTTACCCTAATCATGGGACCAGTAAGTCTGCTGGCGTTGCAATTTTTTTATTGGTTTCCAGGTCATACAAATTCAGGGCAGCTGGTCAAGGTCATTGGTTTAAAAGCTGTTGTTTTGTACTGTATGATCATTAAACCAGTGCCCAAAATAAACAAACGCTTGAAGATATCACAATCGCTTCATCAGGCCTCAGGTAATCCAGAGGATTTGTGTTTTTCTTGTTTTTTGTGTTTATAGATGTTTATATATCTTAGTGCCACATCTGTGATGTTAGAAAGTATCCCTCATCCTGGTGTGTGATTCATTTGTAGAATCTTGTGAATCTAAATTAAGGACAGAAGAACTGCATGATACGAGCTTGAATAAATCCCATGGTACTGATGGGCTCACACTGAGCTCATTAGATTTTTCTTGTTATTCAAAAACAAAACATGACACTTAGCCTATGTACAAGCGCCAAACACTGATTATAAGCCTAAACTTCACAAAAACTGTAAACTCTTTCTTCAGATCAACAGATTCAACAAAGGTGCTGACCCAGGAACATGTTACACTTGGTATATCAGGTTAGCTATTGATTCATTAGACCATTCCTTTAGAAATCATTTTGGTTTTGGACAGAAATTTACAAGTTAGTAAAGTTTCTAATAATATTAACATTATATTATTATTATAGTTTGGCTTGGTCAAGATTTATAATGGTCGGTCGCTGAACAGTTTTCCACGTGTCACCATAATAAAGAATCACAGATCTAAAGGCTTTAATATATTGAGAAAAAACATTTGAATTATTAATCACAAAATCAGTATGCAGATGACACAAGTTTGTCAACACTGTATTTAATCAATCAATTCTGTAAAGCATCAGTTATATTAAACATTAACAAAGTGTGCAATTTTTGCTTTGCATGATCAACCAGCCCTCTCAAACAGTAACACTGAGACAGATGTTAAGCAGAAGTTAAATATTTGGGCATGATGGTCACCCAAAACAAAGAAATAAGGAAAAAGGGTTAGCGATGGGTTGTGGTCCGGTCCATATTCGTGGATGTGACTAGAAGGGATCCAGCTATAATTCTTCTGTCTATTAGATTGTGTTTTTTAATGTTTAAACGTGTCTCAACCCTAAACCTATACCTTACAGTAACGCAGATACATCAAATATTGTTGTTCAACGTGAGAAAAAGTCCCTAGTAGGAAAATCTGACAATTAGTATAAATGTCAGGACACAGGCTCAGCTTTCAAGCAGCGATGAATCTAATGTTTCGAGGAGTATGTGTAGCTGTCAGTCACAACACCAGTATGTATATTTACTGAACGTCGCAAGCACAGATTGCATCCTACCTCTTGGACTATATGACCCAAATAAGAATTTGCACCTGTTATTGCCATCTGAACATCTTCCTGGATTACAATCTGCCATTTTATATAAACATTGGTTAATGTACAAACATGAACAAACAATGAACAGCACATTTATTACAATATTTATTCATCTTTGGGTTAAGGAATTTTGGCTTGCTTTTCAAAACTGGCTTCATACCAATCAAATATCCGTTTATCTGTACACATTACAACAAATGTGCCGTTATACGGTTTGTACTTTAATTTAGTTCAATAAAACGTCGGAAGGTAAGTAAGTTAATAAATGAATGAATAAACAAACGTTTGTTGCGTCGAACCCATGACCTAGCACGCATCTGCGTGATCGCCAATCCGCTTCGTTCCGTTACGCTACACATGCAGTGATTGGCGTAGAAAGTTTTTGTTGATACTAACCCTCCAGTTTATTAAGAGACTGCAGGAATAGAGAGCTATTCACTCTTCTGTGAGCTCAAGGATCCGGTATCTCATCGCCAGTCGTATCCGGAGCACCCATGGCTTCACAAAGACAGAAAGACAGCTCAGACGGCTACCAGCCGGTCTTCAAATCATTCGCTACAGAAGCGATCCACGTTGGTTCAGAGCCGGAGCAGTGGAACTCTAGGGCTGTAGTGCCTCCTATCTCACTGTCTACTACCTTTAAACAACACGGACCGGGGAAACATGCGGTAAGTGATTCAGGTGTTTTGTAAGAATTTGATACCGAGAATATATAAATAGTTGTATCATTAGTCCGAGTACACTGTATCTAATCACAGTGTACAGTGTAAACACAGTGCATTTGAATAAATAAAACGTTAGTGATTTGTTGTTTTCAAGCAGGCTTCACTTTGCAAATTACAAGCCAGGCCTAACGTTATTTGTTATAACATAATTTCACATTTAAACAGCATCGCAGGTTAAGGTGAAGTTCTTCGTTATAATGCTCAAAATGTCCTGCTTTAAAACTAACTGGTTCTGGCTAGTTTAATCTGGTGTTAGCTGATTTATTTAAAATGGTCTCCTGGACGCAAACCATTCTGGAACTAGTGTCTGGTCAACAAATATTGAAACAACTTTACTGAAGAGTGGTTACAGATTACATTAGCAAAGATGTTGCATTGACTGAATATTTACTAAGCAAAGACCTGAGTCATGAGAAAAGCCAGCTGGTTAAAGTAAAGTTTCCTTGAGAACTGTTTAAAGAAGTTACACTACAAAATAGTATATATATATTTTTAAAACTTCTTAAAACATTTCTTTTTCTTAATTCCTCATCCACAGATTTGACATTTTATATATATACAATTCAAATACCTTTCTTCCCCTATTATTTTATTCTGCCAGGGTTTTGATTACAGTAGGTGTGGAA
>JAUMHP010000048.1:12256340-12304312 GCA_032361065.1 Enteromius trimaculatus | reverse complement strand
AAAAAAAAAAAAAAAAAAAAAAAAGAATAAAAATAAAACAAAACCAGAAAAGCAAACAATTCTTTGTGCTCAGGAAAAACATAGTGCTTCATGTCATTGCAAACACAATGATGAAAGAGAATAATATGCAGGATTAAACAAAGCTTTTTGCATAAACAAAGAACACATCCAATAAGGAGGTCCATTGCTGCTTTGGTATTTGCCACTGCAGCATGTTACAAATTGTTGTTTTGGCCCTTGGTAAAATGCGTGTTTTTTATTTCAATAAAGGGAATAAAAGAAAAAGGACTATGTCACACAAGGGCTGTTTCTGAAATGAAACTAACCTTTTATCTTTTGTGTTGCCATACAATGACATATCTACAGTAATACCTCAGTACTTTGCTGAAGGATTATCATATTTATACAAAATTACCATTTCATAAGAACAAGCCATTCAGAATTACACTGAGATTAAAATGCTGTTTAATAATGCTTCCAAAATTTGATTTGAATCTGATTTGATGCAGCAAAACTTTAAAACTTGCAGTAAGAATATATAAAACATAAGGGGTATTTTCATAAATTATCTTTGACCATGGTGGACAAACATCATTTGCTATATGCTTTAATTTACCCACATTCTTTAAAACGAGAAGCCAAACAAAATAAAGCAGGCTTACAAGGTTTGTTTGAATTGCAATTCAGTAAATTCAGACTTCAGAAGGTTTGGAATATAGAGCGGGTGACTTATGGACCACTTTTATGACGCTTTTGAGTCCTTTTCTGAGGCTTGAAAGCTTGTGCCCCATGGGGAATAATTGCAAGGAAAAAGCAACCAGTACAATTTTCCATTTGTGCTCAACAGAAGAAGTAAAGTCAAGCGGGTTTTGAGGGTGACAAAATATTCATTTCTAGATGAATTATCCCTTTAATTCAACATTATATGGCGTGTGGCCAGTTCATATCAACTTCTAAACTGAAAAGGAGTGAATTTATACCTTCTAAATTCCCCCCAAGTCTGGAATCATTCTATTTTTAGCTACTTTTTTCTTAGTAAGGCAATACCTCTTTAAAATATGAATAAGACTGACCAAGATTTTTCCACTCCATATGCTAATCTAGGCTACTGCTGTCTCACTGGGAGATATCATTAATCCTCAATGCATTTTTCAGTGTTGCAGTCAACAGAGACTGAAGTGTCATTTGCACTTTCAGACTGACCTGGTCTTTCTTCCCCGGTGAGTTCAGCATGAGTGTGAACACAAAAGCCAGCAGTGAAGGGTCAGTTCCTTGCCTGAAGGGGTTTGCCGTTACACCACATGGCCTGATGAGCTTTTCTTAGAGCACTGCGTGGAAGGGCTGAAAACTCAGTTGTTGGTGGAAACCACAGAGAATTATTCCACAAGTTATCTAATTGCAAAGGCAGCATAAGACCTTCTATGCCACCCTTGTAGATGGCTGAATGCATGAAATTCATATTTGTGCAAATCATACCTCAATCCCATAATTAATTTCGATTGCGGTTATAGGGGTTGTCTCTGGGAAACAATTTCAGGATTAATATTCTCTAGAGCAGTACTTCTCATATTCATTGTTTCTGGCAGTCACTCTATAATGATTACTTAATATGTATTATTTCAGTTCCCTGAACTATCAAAAATGGCAATTTGGTGTGCTATTACAAAACACTAGTTTAAACTGAACAATACCTTCTATGAAATGGCTTCTCCGATGGGTTTGTAAGAGCACCTGAAGAAAGGAATTTTTTCATCAATTATTAACAATCCATGAGCTACTGAACAATTGGAGTGCAAGAATAAGTTTGTTGCTGTATTTTATAAGCATGCAAGTGACATGTCAGTGAAATCAGATGGTAACTATGCACTCACCCTTTGCCACAGACACTGCATATCTTTGAGAGAGTGAGCCTTGTTGCTAGGATACAGAGCATGGCTCCTTAAAGGGAGTGCTGAAGAATGGAGAGAATTGGGAAGAGAGAGATTTCTTGAAACTAATGGCTTTTCGATGAATTTTGAAATAGAGCTGATCAATGGAAATAATTACACATAACTATACAGTTTTTTTTTTTTTTGTTTAACTCGCTTTCTCTTTGACCTACAAAACAAAGCATAGGAGCCAATAACAAATGCTAAACACAGAAACTACTGTTTTTGTCTGCTTTAAACACTGAAGTTATATTATATGTAAGGAATAATGTGCAGTGCTGTAAAATAAACCATGATAGATTGATCATGATACCGGCGAATACTCAGCAGATGAATAATTACATGGACGTAAACTATGGATTTGGACTGAAATGATCTTAATTCTAAAGCTTCTTCTAACCACCAAGACGAACACCAAATACATCAAGAATCAAGCATGATTCAAGATAAACAGGAAAAAAATCCTTTAAATATTAAAAATAAAATTGCATGGATGTAACAGTCAGCTTATTGACAAGATGAACACCGCAACAGTATTACAGAAATTTTAATAAATACATCTGAAATTTATCTTTATATAATCAATAACTGACACACAATATAAATGAGAATTGTAAGAAATGTGATATGAGTGTAAGGAAGCGGACTGGACAATGAGGTAAGTAAAGTACGAATGTTTATTAACAGGAAGAGTTCGTAATCCACAGAGAACAAAGGTGAGTTAATATATTCAAACAATAACTGGGGAGTCATATAATCAAACTTAAAGAGTCTTTTCTGCTTGGAGCTGGATAACGAACTGGAGAAGGACAGATGAGACGACCACAACCCCTACCTCGGGTGCTGGATGCTGAGGGTGAGTGTCATGAAATTCTTGTGGCAGGGTATCATCCAGAACATCCTCTCTAGGGACCCAGGACCTTCTTCCCAGTCCAAGAGGTATTCTAGCTTACCACCACGAAGCCAGGAATCCAGGACTTCCTTGACCTTGTAGATCGTTCCCTTTTCAATGACCATAGGAGGAGGGGGTTCTTCTTCACCAGGATCTGTGATAAGACGAAGAGGGTTGTGACAGGGTTTAAGCAGTGACACATGGAAAGTTGGATGAATTCTGCAATGAGGTGGGAGTTGAAGACAATAAGTGACCGGTTTGATCATCCGCGCTGGTCTTCATCCATTCAGCAGGTACATCAGAGGATTCTCCTGTCCAAGGGAAGAGTGGGGGCTGGAAACCGAGGAAACTGGGCATACTCGGCCCAGCCCAGGTACTGGTTCCAGGTGTTTTGGTGCCCATGGCAGAAGGTACGAAGGAACCGCCCCACTTCCTGGATCTTACGTTCAGTTTGACTGTTGGTTTGGGGATGGTAGCCAGAGGAGAGACTAACGGTCACACCTAGGAGCCGGAAGAATGCCCGCCATAGCCAGGAAATGAACTGTGGTCCCCTGTCAGAGACGATGTCTTCAGGTAATCCGTAGGGTCTGAATACGTGATTAAAGAGGAAATGATATAATTCTTCACCTGCTGAAGACTCGTGATCTGTCCATCCAAAAACCTCCAGGAAGTGCTGATAAAATGCAGAATATGAACTTACAGCTGGCCCTGACTGACTCCATATGGATTTGGCCCATTGTAAGGCTGTTCCTGATAGACACGAGATGACATATTCAATCTTAGCACCATCAGTATTGTATACATTGGGATAGGTAGCAAGCATGATCAAACATTGCAACAGAAATCCTTTGCAATCCCCCGCCATGCCACAGCGCAGGACGTTGATCGTACCATGGGACATACTACAGCGGAGGACGAAGAAGGATTGTTGACTTCCAGGTTTGGTGCCGGCGTGGATAAAGATGTGGATGCCATTGGTGGTGGTGCGGTGTGTGGTTATATCTGGTCGTGCTGATTGTCAACAGGTGGTGATGGCGGGTGTGGCTGATTAGAATTCAGGTGACAGGGATCACTGTGAGGAGGTGAGGGTGGAACCTGGTGCGGATGTAACAACGAGAGACCAGTTTCAGTTACTAAGATCAGTGGCACCGCATCCAATGTAGACAGCAGAATAGGTCCTATTGTATTTTGTTGTGTCGTGTCGCGCTGTGCCGCTCGCATCTGCTGTAGACACGTTGTTATAATAAGAAAATGGGCCTGTTTTTTCAAGTTTTGTAATTGCAGTGAATGGTAGTTGAGATTTTAAAGCCCAAAAAAGTGCATCCGTCTATCATAAAAGTACTCCAACCAATACACCTGTATAGGTTGATTGACAAATTCCCTGAAACACAACCATATGCAAGGCTTTATTTATAAATATGGTCGTATAGGCTGGGTCCAACAGAGGCAAACAGGTATGGCAGAGGCAGAGACACAAGAATAGTCCAGATCGGTAGTGAGGGTCAATCGATAAGTATATAATATCCAATGGGGCAAAACAAGAGGGAGAAACCAAAATGCAAGGCAAGGGTCGGTAGACAAGAAAACACAGGATACAATGAAACGCTTAATACGAGGGAAAAACACTCAATAATCAGCGGTTAAACTGTCAAACACAAATCGGAAACAAAAGGTTAACAAGGGGGTGGAGCTGATTAATCACTATGGAAACTAACATGGGAACAGAGGCAGAACAGGGGAATCACTGAAACTGTGGGGAACACACTTCACCACAAGAGTCCTTGCAGAATGCAGAAACAAGACAGGGGAAACACATATGTCCAGGGGGGAGTGCCCTCCAGGGCAGAGCAGACGGCAGAGATAGGACAGCAGCCCTCCATGGCTGAGCCAATGGCACTGGAATAGAGAGGTTAACAACAGCCTCTGCGGCCAAGACAGCACATGCTGTGAGTTCATAGGAGGGCCAAGGCGAAGCAGGTGGGACAGAGACCCTCCAGAGCAGAACAAGCGGCAGGGAGGCCCACCAGAGCGGAGCAGATGATTTAGAGGCCCTCAGTATGAAGCCGGTGGGATAGCGCGGAGCAGGCAGGACAGACGCCCTCCAGGGTGGAGCAGAGGGAGCAGAAGGTCAGGGCTGAGCTGCAGGACACCAGGGGAAAATAGACATGACTTGTAAAGAAAGCACAGTGAGGTTAATGACGGCCTCCTTGGCCGTGACTGGCCAGGACGAAGATTCCAGGGCGGCCTCTGTAGCTGTGACTGGGCAGGACTAGGTGTTATTAGCCTTCATGGCCGTGATTAGGGACGACAGGGACTCTGATACGGCCTCCTTAGCCGTGACAGAGCAGGACGAGAGGTCAATGGCGGCCTTTATGGCTGAAATAGAGCAGGATGGGAGTTCAACGGCCTCCGTGGCCAGGCATGACCAGGTCTCCGAGACGGCTTCCATAGCCATGACAGGGCTGGACGAGGACTCAGAAATAGCTTCAGGGCAGGACAGGGTAGGACAAGGATTTGACGATGGTCAATGTGGCCATGACAGGGCAAGGCGAGGGTTCTTTGGTGGCCTTCTGGCTGTGGCAGGGCAGGACAACTTCCAAGGATGTGACAGGGCAAGTCGAGTGTTCTATGACGACCCTAATGGTCGTGGAAGGACTTGATTCCCCAAAGACAGCTGTGGAAGAATGGAGCGCCACACTCCGGCACATCCGCCATTTCACAGCTAAAAATTGAGTACATTTCTTAATCTATCTGTGGAACTTTGTTTCCTAATCAGACAGGATGGTGCTATTTGACCAATCACAAACAAGGTAAAAAATGTATCTATCAATTCATCTATCAAGTATTTACATCATCTCTTAAACATTCAAGTTGCTATTTTGTATTACACGCTCACTTTGGTGACTTTTCAACAGGTTCTGTGGACATTTTATAGATCTTAAGTTTTCATAAGTGAAACGGTTTATGCAAAAATATGCTAATTTATATTAGCTTTATTTATTTTTTTGTTAGTTTGAAGGTATGACACAAGCTTTGCTTAGGCAGCTGAACTGAAATAGCTTTCTGTCTGCCTGTCAACAACAGCTCTGACCCCATAACCCCTTGTCTTAATTACATGTAGGATTAAAATGGATTGTCGTCCTTTAGAGATCCATTGTGAATTTTATTAGACAGCCTGGTTGCAAGGTCTTTGAGTGGATAATTAAAACAGAAAGGCGGTTTAGGTGATGAATTTAAACATTCTGCCATTGAAATTATTCAAACGGTTAAACAGTTCTAGGGCATCATATGGGAGCTGTTATCTTCTTATTAATAAAAATAAATGTGGAATGAAAAAAGAAAATGTGGTGAAACATTCCTTGGCGAATCAATCTTTGGTATCCCGGTGGACAGTTTGAAGGTTCTTTTGGAGTGCAGGTGCTCCTGACACTTCTGTATCATTTATTCTCCACCTTTCAGCCATGACATTTAGTTTCTCCCCAAGTAACAGCAACAGGGCCAATCAGAGATGAGGAGAGCAGCTGTGTTGAGTTGCACTCCCTTGCTCCGAGTGGTTTGTTTTAAATGTTTGTGTGACAGGAGCGGGGCATCATTAGGGAACTTGCACACACATGAGTGCTGGCTAAGAATGCAAAGATCTGCTTATGCTGACAGAAAACAGGATGGCCTCCTCACACACCCTGATCTTGATGTCTTCGTCAGCCAGATAATCGATAGATCTGAGGAACTGTAAGGAACACTTGCCACCACTGAAACCTGGCAAAGAGCATTTAAAACAGCTTGTTAGTAAAACATATTTCACCCTCTGCTACATAAAAAGAGAGTTTTATCTGATGAGATGAGCTCACAAAATTATAGCCACGTCGAATAATCTTCAGTTCTACTAAATTAGTGGTGGCCATTTGCATTTTGGAATGCATAAATATCCCAGTGAGATTTCCTCACATGATGTTTTGTGGGAGGCTCTCCGATTTCCCATGCAAAACGCTGTGACCCTTCTAACCCAGGACAAATGGAATAATATATAGGCTTAAAATTGGAATAATTCTGAGTTGATTGAAATTGGCAACACATTAGAAATGATAAAAGGCTTAAGAGATCATTAGTTCATTCAAATAGAGATGTCACAAGGATTATACAATTTATAAATAGAGAAACTCCTCAATAAAATTTATATGACATATTATTTTACAGTTATTAATCTCGTTTTTTTGTTGGTCTTAAAAGTGGCTTGACATTTCTGTATGCTAGAGTTCCACAAGTGTCTTACTGTTTAGATTTAGCCAAAATGCTTTTAACTGACAGTTTAATAACAGGTTCTACTGTGACAACTTACCCCCATACAGTGTGACAGCATTCTCTTCTACTGAGGAATGTTTTCTTGAAATGTTTGATGAACTCCATCTGTTTTCCTGAGCAATATCAGTGGAAATGTTCAATAGTTGTTTTTATAGTCAATGTATGTAGCAACGTTAGCCAGAAATGAGAAATGGAGTCACTGGAGTAAAATGGGTGACAACTTGCCTTTGTTTTGGTAGAAATAAACTGGAAGCTATTTGATAAAAGTCCACTAATTACAGGGCATTATTTGCACATTAGAAGGATTGATTGGATTACTTTGTAAATGCTCTTGGTGTAAACATTTGTTAAGGATTTTTTGTGAGTGATGATACATCAGGTTTTAAGGTCGCAGACTCTTAAAAGGCAAATAAAACTGAATCGAAATTCTAAAATATAATGTGTCCCATATTTTAACCAGGTTAAAGAGAATTACAATGTGGTTTTCAGGTTTTTGTTCACTGTTAGTGTAATCAGTGCCAGAGTGGTTTGGATGACAAAATTACAGCACCTCAGCACTAAAACTAGCATTTTAAATGTCATCGATTTTTCTCCACATACTACTGTGGCTGTCTGATTAGCACTTCTTAAGAGGAAGACAAAATTGGCAGCTTTCAAGAGAGCAAGTTTGATGACTTAAGCATCTATAAAAGTCAGGCATGCACAGTACTTCTGAATGTTGCATGACAAGCTAACATAATAAATATTCGCCTCTAAAGATTCAGTTTTGCTGAGGACTTGTGTTCAGAAAAATGACCTGACTATGTGAACTGAATGAAACTGCAAAACCTTGTAGAGTATTGACACAATGCTGGACAGATTTATCTTAGCACAAGATGTCTATACCTAATGCATTTTCTCTTAAACAAATTAATATGTCTACATGTTTGAAATTAATAATAATAAAAAAAAGATTCTCTTGTCTAGACATTTTTCAATCCATAAAAAAGCAAATCACACATTTAATGCATATACGTTTAAAATATATGCATTAAATTAAATATTCTTTTAAAAACATTAGTTTTTATTGAAAATAATACATTTTGTATATTTAAATATTAAAGTAAATTGGCTAAGTGAAATATAGCTTGGTGTCAAATGCTTATATTTTATTTTACATCCACTGCAGCAATCTTTATGTTGTTTACCAGTCTTATTCTTTAAAAATTTAAACTGGATCAATTATCAAATTGATGATTTCTGTCAGACCAGAGTATGCTTAGCAGCAGCAGCGGCAAAAGTGTTTAGGTTAAATAAATGATCATGAATTTATAAGTGGAAAAAGCCTCTGAGAACGAAGTGCCCATATTGAGTCATCATATTTCACCTAAAGATAAGCAGAACTCGGGCAAAAGGGCAAATAGTTTGTTTCACTACACTGAAGAAAATAGAAAAATCTAGTCCGACATGTTTTACAAATGCTTAAGGATTTTTAAAAAATACATATTGGCACTTATCTCCAGAGGACAGGTGCTCAGGTTTGCAGTAAATAAATGCTACCCAAGGCAGTTTTCTGTGAAATTGGCACGTTTTTGGCATAGCACTGAAAATATGCCATAAAGCAATTGATTTTAACCAGGTTGAGGCCTCCAGAAGGCAATCAGATTGTTGTTTAAGAGACACTTATATACAATTGCCTCAGATGATATAATATGTAACTGCGTAACAGAAAAAAGATGACTGATATCTCCATGAATAGCCTGAGAACGTGTCTTGAATGTCCTTCACCTAATAACCGACAGAGTTCTTCCAGCAACACAGCACATAGTATTACTAGCTAAATAACCTTGTTGCATCACACATTACAAATTACATGTCTGTTTTACACCGAATACCATCCATCAAGACAAAACTGATGCTTGTACAAAATCCAAGCAGACATTTTCTAGTAGCGAGCTATGATAAGACGACAAAAAGGTTTTATAAAAAGAATAGGGAAAGCATTATTCTTTCTGTTCATTTTAATATACTCAACTGTCTTTCATGCCGAATATGAGAAATATGACCGGAAAGTGACAGGGGCCATTGTGATGAGTTCGGTACATTCCCAGCCCAAGAGGCCATGATTCACAGCGATTTAATTGGAATAATGTATGAAATGAGTCATGCTTGCAGCCAGGAACGTTAACTCCCAGCTTCGCCAGTCTCGACAGAGATCAATGCACCTAACCTCAATTCAAGAAAACATTCTTTAATGGATACCCTGGGGAACCATGCCAAGCTTCTACCCTCCACTTATTTATTTATTTTTTAATTTGCGCGACTGTAGTGCACACTTTCTAATTACCCACCGGAGCACAAAGGGGCTTGTGTCAGAATGCAGTTTTTAAATCCCATCACACTAAACAGCGCCGTTTCATCATCTTCATTCAACTTGTGATGTTTATTGTCTCTTTCATGCCTTGATAGTTATGGGGGTACATGTTCAGACAAGAGCTGTAAAGTAACTTGTGTTGTGGTGAAGACGCTTTCAGACTAACAGCACAAAATCTTGCATTTATAGGGAGCCTAATGCATGAGATTAATGGGGTGTTGCAATGATGCCATAATATAATGGAGTTTTAGTACAATAAGTGACATAGTTTTAATCTCTCTGGAAATTGCTAAAACAAGTGTGACCTTTGGAGACAGTCTTTTACTTCTTACTTTCTTTCATTTCAGAGGGAAATTAAATACATGCTTTTAGCTCGTTTAGACATGACAAGACACTCTTTCTCCCCATTTTAGTGAAGGTTTTCTCAACCTCTATGAAAGAGAGTGCGAATTCCAGACACACCGTAGCTGATTTCTGCAGATTACATTAAAACCCCTGATGAATGGGAGAAAAAAAAGCAGTCAGAATAGGAGGCCAGCATTTTATATCTGGGCTTTTATGTGAGATGTAATTTTGTTTGGGCGCTTTCTTCAAAATAATAAGAGATTGGATTCTACGAGAAAGCTTTTTTTTAAATGGCAAAAGCACAAAAGGTCTTTCATTTGATCTTTCCCTTCAACCTAAAAGATGTTTATCGAATACATCTTCATACATGCAGCATACAGATGCAAAATTAATAATATAATTAAAATCTAAAATTTTAGTGGTATGAGCTGATTATATTTGGGTCTGGGTTGTATTTTACTTGATGAGGGCTTGGCAGATGTTGGTATCTGCCAAGCTAATATGAAGTTACAGATGAATTAGAAGCAAAATGCTGTAGAATCTGATTGCTCAACAACAAAAAGGATTAAAATAATCTTTTCTGCGCATGACTCCAGGGTTAGTTGAATTGTAATATTAGCATACAGCCTTGTTTTTCCCCTGCTGTATACTATTAAAACCGACCTGTGACCCATTTTTGGGTCACAACCCAAAAAGAGATGAGTAATAATTCATTGCATACTTCACACACTTTGTGTTACTCTCAAACACCATGTACATGCAGACACCAATGTTATTAGAAACAAGACAATTAATAGCATCAGAAATTTGCCTCATTGCATTCTCGCCCATATTGCATATGGATGTTGAAATAAGCAAACACATTACAGCATCTTCGTATAGCCTGCATCAATTATTCATTTCAGAATACTATTATTTTTCTCTGTCTACTTTTTATTACCACATTGAATTTCCTTTCACATTGATATTATAATGAGTACCTGAATCCAGCAGCCACCCATGCTGGCTACATCCTCTCATTTGTATTTACTTTCTCGGCTTAGTGTCACATATTATGAAAGCATTAGGTATGATTAATGTCTTCCAATTCATGAAACCGAACACAACTGCTAGGTATTCCAAACCCAAACCACAAACAGTATATATCATTATATATTACATTACGCTGCTTTCAACCTGGATGTTAAAATGTGCTGAATATTACCCAAGTGAACACAATCCAGTCGATCGTAAACCAAAACTCAAAGACTACCCATTGTCTTTACTCTCAAGAGCTGCAAGCATTGATTTGCTAAAGTCTTTCTTTCTCCTTGCCTCATGATGTGCCCCTACTACCTGGCCAGACTCCCCACCAGTCAACACTCCTCTGACAGGCAACATGATCAAAAGCCAGAACTGTCACCACCTCACATTGGCTCTTTAATCGCTCCGAGGGGGAAAGGAGGGTGGGGGATCTACTTTGGAACTGTCACTGTGCTCTTTTTCATACTTTTATACAGCCATTAAAGCAGCCGAGACGGAAGCGGGCAGATGGAGCAGGCGAACCAACGGCACACAAGAGAGGCTTTGCAAATCCACCCTCGGCGTATGCTAATGACTAGTTAGTGCTTTCCGATTTCACCTGTCATTTCGTTGCTGTTTAGGGTTAAGGAAAGCGGGAAGCTGGCTATTGTGCCGTGTGGATTATTTGGTTTGATTACCGAGGGATTTTCACTTCAAATGGCCTACCACAAGTGTTTGTGATTGGAGTTAATCGCACGCCTGCTCCTAATTTGTATTTCGGACTCGCGACTGCATCTAAGAAATTACTGTTCCAAGGTATAAATTATATTGTCAGACTGCGGAAGCTGAGCGATTCGACAGGTCATGTTCATCCAAGAGAAAGTGGAAGTGAGAAACACAGATTTGCTTCTTATTAAAGGAAATCACTCTAAGGTAGTCAGATCATGTGCCACAGGCCTTCATTATCCTCTTCTCGTGTCCAAATCATTATCACAGGCTTTAAGAATTTACCCCAGTTACTGCGAATATGAATAAGGGGATATCATAAAGCAGGAGTTTACAAGCAATAATCTATACTTATGAAATGAATCAGTGGAATTGGATCAATAATACTTTTACCCCAGCATTATTCAATTCCATTAGATGTCATTACAAGTTGTTTGTGTAGATAAACTCAGACTGACTAAAAGAACTAAGCATGACTGATGACCGCAGAGTGTCTCTACGCTCCGCTCGTGAGCCGAATGAATCATTTGAAGCAGTAAATTAGCATTTAAGTCAATGATTTTCACTCGCCACTGTTTCCAAGTGCCGAGAGATTTCACAGTCACTGGCTCATATATGTTTCGCAACCCTCAGACACAGTACTTCACTGAGACCTTCACAGTTCAAAAGCGGCCACGCTGTCGTCAGCGAGTATCCTTTGTCGCGAGAGTCACTTTAGCAATCATTACGGAGAAAAGGTTAATTAGATTCCACCTGATTACAAGCCACGCTAATGTACAGACGACTGGCATACAAACATGCTTTTGACTGCCTTGCCCAAGCTGACTGCCTGTCACAAGCCTGATGGATCAATGGCGTTATTCATTCATGCACAATGGAATCTATGCCGCCATCCCCTCACGGCGCCACATTCAATGGCTCTCTTACTACATCATATTAAGCACCAATTACTCACTAATTAAAAAATATCAGCGCATTGGGCTCACACAAGGAGCAAATTAATACATTTGATAGGATTAGTTGCCTCAGAGATTATTGAAAATGTATTCAACTATCAATGAAGGTGCACTCAGGGTTTGATGGCTAATTGAACCCGACTGGGAAAATATTTGCAAAGTGTTACCGAAAAGTGAAAAATGGAAACATCACTGAAGAGCCTGACATTTAACTAGCTTTGACAGATTTCAGTAGAAGATGCTTTTTTTAAAAACCATTTGGCAAACGTGACCTTATTATACCGTACAAGAAAGAAGGAATTCGGCACAGATCTGACAAAAAAACCCAGCGCTGACGTACTTCTTTTGAAATGAAATTGGTTTTAAAAATATGAAGTGATATGATAGCTGATATGGCCTTGATGTTCTTAAGAGCCGGCATGACAGAGAAAAAATCTGATCTCTATCGGCCGCTACATCTTTAAAAAACGTCAGACGTACAGCGCTGCTAGCTCATAAACAGAGATCAGGGTTCAGATTGCTTGATCAGTAATTCGGCAAAGCTAATCTCTCCTTGCAAGAGCCTTCTAAATACTCATGCCATAAACACTTTGCATTAGATTTAGTGCTGGAGTAATTAAAAAAAAAAAAGTGTAAAAATGTCAGAAGAAATAAAATGCTATTTCCATACGGGCTCAAAATGCAAGCTGGCATTGAAAACGAGAGCTAATCAGGTATTAATGTATGTAAATGTCAAGTGAAAAATAGCCCAAGCTCAAAATGCATTAGTTTCCCAATAACAGGAACAGGTCTCATTATATTACCTGTGCAAATGTCAAGTCCTGTGATGTCGAGATGACACAGCTGGGGAAAATGGAAGAAAGGACAAGAGTCAGCCGAAAAGTGGAGTGAAGGTTTGGCTTGTTTAGTGATGGTTTGTTAGCCTTAGGGCTTACCTCTCTGTCAGTAAATTTTAGATGGGCGATGTCTGGAAAGGTGAACTGCTCTGTCTAGATCATTTCAGTCAAGAGAGGCCAAAACAATAGCATCAACTGCACTTGAAATGCAATCCTGTTTAGCATGTTTATTTCCTCAAGGGGCATTTTTATACATCTAGATAGAGCTCATTTGTAGGGGTAGTGCGGCTCGGCTTATCCACTCTGAATACATGACGAAACGCCATCAGAAAAGATGTACACACTGTATGCAATTTTATCTTTTCGAGATCTTTTTCTCAGCCATTTTTAATAAATTTCACAAGATCTAAGTCGCAGCTGGAGGCACTTTCCACAGATACGGTACACTTTGGTGCCACTTGACCTTTATAAAAAAGAATTAGAGGCACAAATACAATGCTTTTTTTGTTTGAATTCTTTTGTGAGGAATTTTATTCCTCTTATATAATAGTATAATTTAACTATTATACTAGTATATAACATAAAATGAACTTAGCATGGTAAGTACTGTATGTAGTTTTTAACTAGGGCTGTGAAGAGATTTAACAAACTAAACTATTCGCATCGGTTTCTGTGAATAATCACAATTAACCACATCATTAACACTTTAGTATAGGGACCAATTCACTTACTTAACAATATACTACTATCAATAAGCAGCGAATTAAAAGTTTATTGAGGCAAAAGTCATACTGTAATTAATAAGTTGTTAATAGTGAAAATTGTATCTTACAATAAAGTATGACCATAACACATAATCATAAATATACTGTAATTACACACTAAATTAATGCAGGATTAACAAGCAGTTTATTTACATAGTACTTGTTTAATCATAATTTTTCTGTAAATACATTTGATGTTGTTTTTACATCTTAAATTTTGATTATAAAATCACTAATTGTAATCATCTAAGAATCATTTACCAGATTAAATAACTGCAAAGCTATTGGTTTTATTTATCTTTGACAACAATAACAATCATACCATAAACTTATATCGATAATAATAATTCATGTATAATTCTCATTTGACTATATTTTTAAGACATAACACTTACCTGCTTAAATGAGAGATTTTAAAATGTAAAATATTAGCAAAATAACAGTTAGCTAAATGAAGACTGTAACACACAAGATAGGATGAGATTACATAGATAGTATGAACATACTTTCTCAGTGTGAACGGGGCTTAAAACATCTGAACTCCTGAGGTTGATGATGTTTTAAAGCTTAAAAATCAAGCCATTTTTCTGCTGCCCTCGTTTAAAAGTCCCTAGCAGTGCCTGGGAAGAAATGCACATACTACACATGCAACAGCAAATCCTCTTTACATGATAATGGAGGTTGAAGAATCATGACTCATCTTTGCTGAGTAAGCACAAGGGCTTTTGCGGTTAGGGTCACAGGATAAAGTGAATTTTGAGACCATAACATCAGTTACATAACAACATGCATATGGGCCTATATCAGATGACTTCAACGCCAAGCTATCCCTGAGAGGGCAGCAGAAGCTGGCTTGGATAAACAGACTATTTCAGGAAGTGTCGTATGTTTGATCACCAGTGCACTGATTTATGTCCTCTGTACTACCTCTGCATTGCTAATATTAAGTTAAGCAGAGACAGACATTATATATCTGATGTAATGTCTACACAAACTGCGTAAATTGCGAAAACTATGTGCAATGGCAATAAATTACTTCTCGTTTGTGTTAGCAGAGCTCAAATCCAATTTATTCCCACAAGTATCCTTTATAGTCCAGATGATGCAGTGTGAATATTAGGATTGTTGTGGTCGCCGTCGTCCATGCTTCATCTTGCTCTTCGGCTGGTGCATTTTCTTTTAAATGTTGGGGTTAGTCTTTGACAATACGGTTTTCCGAATGGATACAAAAGGAAAAGCAGGGTCTCTCCGAGTAATTGGATCAGGTGGTGCAGTTTCACAAAGATAACAAGTCAAACCCATTACCGTTGAATAAGAATGGACAGCCAGCAGATTTGAATTTACTTTTATTATAGTGTGGCTGCATTAATATTTTCAGCAGCAGGTGTTTTCTGAAATGCCGGGTGGCGTCTGAGGAACGATGACCTTGGGAAATATCCATAACGCTGGGAGGATGCATTCGGATTTGTTTGAAAGTGTTTCAGATGGCTATCGGCTACTCCAGACCAAGATTAAAACAGAGCAAAATGATAACAATATTGAACTCACCACAAATCAATGTCTGCTGTGTGACAGAGCCTAGGCTAAACTCTTTTCTCTATGCACTAGATCCTACTTTACCATTACCACTTTTTTTAATGTGTGGCTGAGGAAAAAAAAAACACCACTGTGGGTTCATTCATTGTGATGTAATCTCTTGGCGAAGAATGTTAATCTCTCTGTCTCTCATCTGTCACAATGATGGATCTTATTGTTTCACTACTTTAAGCCTTTATCTTTCATTAAAGTGTGACATTTATTTCACAGAGTGTTTTTCTGCATACGGATGGCCTGAGTTAACACTGGGAAAATAAAGCCATTGAAATGGATGACTTTCCAATACACAGAGCCTTTGGTAGCAAAAAGGAAATGTAGTCATTTTCAAATCTCCCTGGAGACATTCCTGAAATAAATTAGCAAAAATGTTTTTTTTTTTGTTTTTTTTTTGCACTGTTGCTGAAACGGATGGTAGATGTCCCTAAAGGCATGATTGAAAAATTCTGTCAAAGGAAATTTAAATATCATTATAATAATTGTGTCTCGAGACTGCGAAACTGAGCATATTTTATCAGGTATATTTATTATGCTGGCTAATTTAAAATTTCTACATCCTTACAATGATTTAAAGCATTGAGAATTCATGCTTTTACACATCTTTACCTCATAAAGTAGAGGAGACCGGGGCTAATTGTCACACGTTTTACTCAGACGGATATTTCCCTGTGAAAATCAATTTCTGAATAGGTCCATACTTTAACGTCTAGGCTACAAAAAAGCTACTGAACTCATAATGTATTGAACTACTGATTTCTATCCAGAAAAAGAGATAAGGGTTCATTGGACACATTTTGACCTTTTGTTCACACATGGTTTATGGTGTTACAACAGAGACTGCCATTAAACAGCATATTATAGGCTTTTCGGGTAATTTAAAGATTAAATAAATAATGAAACCATGAAAATGTAGAAGCCAACAAGCAAAGTCATAAAAAATGTTTTTAACAAACAGCAATTGTAACAACAATTTCTAACAACATATGTAAAAACGCCATACATATATTAAGATAATTACATAATCTATAAACATAAACATTAAACTATTTCTAATATACAGTAAATATAAATATAAAAAATCTTTTTAGAAGCGAGCACTATACATATATCACTAGAAATTGTTTCTAAGAACTTTATGTGATTAGCGACAGGGTTATTTTATAGAAAACAGAGAAACATATGTCGGTATGAGAATAACATTAAAAACATTCATTTTAGCAGGACTCCATATGGAAGTGATACTGTTTCTAGCTGAATGATGTTCAAATAACAATGGTGCTGGGATATTCATCTTATATAAATCTTTCCATGTCACAATGGCCGTATCTCTGTCCTTATATTAATAAAGAGAGATAAACGAGTGCATACTGGCAAATCAGATGAGAAAATTTATGAATCAAATCTATTATAAGACATCCTAGAATAAGGGGGAACCTTGAGTTTTCCTCAGAAAGAGGGCAGGATTACGTCTAGAGAATCCCCATCCATATTGTTGACATAAATCAATTTGGTCTGCATTGAGGTTGAAATTTGTTTAGTGCCGGAAGGTAGAAAAGAAATAAAGAAAAGAAAAAAAAAGAGTGTGTTGAAGGAAAGGTTGGCAAATTCAACATAAGAGCAACCAAGCTATTTTAGCTCTTGGGAGGAAGAAAGCAACTATAGATTATTGATGCCATTGTGACACCACAGATGCAATTCTGTAAACACGTGCACATCACTTGACTGGAAGTCGGTAAGTAATTGTACGTCAGCAACAGACAATAAAAGTCAGACAGGCCTTAGAGCTATGCATTGAGCATGCTACTGACTCCAGGGCCACTTTTGCAGTCAGTGTGACAGCTCCATTAGTGTTAATGACAGTGTGTGATACTCTCTGAAACAACTATACCTGGGAAATAACATCAGCAGCTGCATCTGAAGAGAGCATTTGATTCTGAAAAGGTATACTTCATAAGACTTCTATTTGCTTTATCTCACTTGTAAAGAGCAGTTTTACATGATGCAACATGCAATTTCCTGCAATATGCTCTTTTGTGATGTGAAAACCAAGTATTCAAGGTATGTCAGGCCCAGTTAACAGTGTCTTTCTCTTGTAGCATTTGGACCAATCAGGCACAAACTATTTGTTACATTTAACAAATAATTTGTAATACCGCTTTACCCAGTCTAACTCAAACTATGCCCTATGAGGGTCTGTGGACCGTTCCCTGAAAGCCAACTAACACCTCAAAACAGGCCTCTGATTCCACGGCAACCGACTGATAAGACTGATTTATTGCTTGAAGGAATGTGAACAAAACAACTCCTTTTTTAAAAGACAATGGACTTTTTCCTAAATTAATTCACAGGAAAACTTTCTTTGAGTGAACACATATCCTTCAGGTCATAGTGTATATTGTTATTGTTCTATATATGTTCTATATGATGGCTGACTGAAGAATGGTCCGGTGAAGGGATTGAGGAAGTGAGAGTAAAAATGATGAAACGTTTATTAAATCAAAAAACTAGAATAGAATAGAAATAGAATTTAAAACAGAACGAGTGAACAAGGAAGACAAGGGACACGTCAACATTAACATCCGGCAGGGGAGAACTCAAAAGACATGGATTAAATACACACTGAAACATTAGGGAAATTGGGAACACCTGTGACATATGGCTGGGATTAAATCTACTACTAATTACAAAGACAGGAAACTCCAAATAAGGTCAGACACATGTAAAACTTAAACCGAAACCAAAACAGACAGACAAGACATGAAACAAGACAGGACAGACACGTTACATAATCCCCCCCTTCCTGACCAGGAGTGACCCCACGCAATTTACAGTACATGACATCGAGGGTGGGAAGGTCGGCCATGGTTCGATCCCCAACCCACCCCTGCCCAACATCACCAAGGCACACCTATCCCCCCAAAAAGGTCTCCTGACTGTTCCGGCCCTGTTATCATGGAGGAGCAGTCTGGGAACTTTTCAGGCCTGGATTTGGGGCTAGGACTTGACAACGACACTTCTGGCTGTGATATGGACACTGGACCTGAGAAAGGTTCCCCTGAACGTGATTCGGGGCTGGTACCCGAAATTGCAAACTGGAATTCACGGTTGACTGGATCGATTTTTCGGATCCTAACTTTAAATCCAGAGTGTAAAACTGCGGACTGGAATCCGCTGGGAACTGGATCGGCTCTCCTGGCTGAAACTCTGGGACCGGACTTGAAAACAGCAGACTGGAATCCGAGGGAAACTGGATTGGTGGTCCTGGCCGAACCTCCGGATCTGGAATTTGCGGATTGGGATCTGTTTGCTGCTCGAATACGCAGTGAATCGGCAGGTCGTGGCAATGTCCCTCTCATCTGGGTCTGGGATTATTTTCAACTTAGCTAAAATGTTGAACATTTTAAATGAATAATCTACAACAATTTTAACAATAATAATTCCCTATGAAATGTGTTTTGACTGCTTTAATGTTTTTAAGTTCTGTGTTTTAATAGTATCAAAAACTGTGTAATGACATAAATGCAGTTTAACAGTTTAAATGTTAAACTGACTTTTAAGATCAAATTAAAACACAGAGATAAAATAATAATTTATATTATTAGATTTATTACATTACATAATAACAGTAATATATTTCTTTTACGATCACTTAAAATTAAATCAAACAAGTAGTGAAGACCTCTTATTGGAGCTCATTTGCCCTATATAAAATATTGTGTATTTTCCTGCTTTTCTTGAGAGATTCACATGGCATTTATAGCTCAGGTTATTGGCACAAAAATAGCAGTGATCAGAATCTATCAGATTTATCCTACATTATGACCTTCTACCCACAGACTGTGGTTAAACAAAAGGGCAGAAGATTATGTTAGAAAATACCACGTTGATTTAATGAATCAACCTAGATTAAGTCACAGTGAGTGACATGGATAAATCCAACAGGACACATTTGGTTTGATCCAGACTCCATAATCCTGATTATAAAAAAACCTTTAAATATTGTGTTGTTTAATGGTGTCCTATTTCCACATACAACAACTAAACTTTGTGGATCTGTTGCAATCCAGCCGTTGACAGTTTACAGAGCTGTGTTAAACATATTCATTGAATCCGTAAGCAGTGCACTTGGTTGGAAGAATTATGAATACAGCTTAACGTTACCGAGGCGACATTTTGCACAGTTGTCATGACTATGATTTTATTCACAGGCAATCCAGGGTTTTAGCCGCTGATGGTGCTTGACTGAAGTTGAAGTGTGAATTACTTCTAATGTGGAGGGCATCCCTGCTCAATGGCCATACGGTGACTGCATGGGAAGATTCTGCATATATCAAGAGAAGAGACATAATCAACCTGAAATAGAGGCTCATTATGGTTAGAGTGCAGGGTGAAATGCTTTTGGTGTCTATTCAAACATATTGTCACGAAGCAGGTTTAAGTGGCTACCTGGGTAAGCTTGAGTTTGGCTTGAGCCAGCTCTGGATTCTCAGTGTGATGGAAGTAGATGTTTTTAATGTTATGCACAGTTCTATATTTAATAATGTCTCACTCCAAAACTATAAATTCTGACAAATATGTATGTCACGCCCCCAGGCGCTCCATGAGTTCTCTATGTTGCGTTTATGTTGTCATTGTTCCATGTGCTCTTGTTTTTGTTTTCATTCTGTTGTTCGTGCTTTGCCCAATCTGTAACTCCGCCCCTTCATCAGTGTTCACCCCCTGCCAGCCGTGTGTCTAGGTGTCTTGTATTATGTCCTGATTAGTTTGCACATTTAAACCATGCTCTGTCTAGTGTTCAGTGTCAGTCATTAAATGTTTCTGGATTGTGTGTGTGTGTCAACCTTTGTCAGTTTCAGTGTTATTTTAATTAAATGTCCTATATTGAGAACTTCTGTCTCCGGGCCAGCTGAGAAGCCAGATCGCCTCCATCGTGACTATATATATATACAGTATATAATTGAGCGCCATTGTTTAAAGGTTTGGGGTCGGTAACATTTTTTAATGGTATTGCTTGATTGAAAATATAAATAAAAAAAGTAATTTTGTGTTTAAAAAGAAAACACAAAAATAAAATTTAAAATAAATGTTTTTATATTTTGAAATACAATTTATTGTACCGTATATCGGATAGCAAAGGTGAAATTTCAGCAGTCATTCAGTTCTCAGTGTCAAATGATTCTTCTGATTTGCTGCTGAACATTTCCTCAATTAACATTTCCTCAGTAAAATTTTATATTATGGTTACACCTATTAGTTGCTTATTAGCATGCATATTACTAGAATATTAGGCATTTATTAGTAGTAATTAAGCACATATTAATGCCTTATTCTCTATGACCTTATTCTACATCCCTAATCCTACCAAGTACCTAAACCTAACAACTACCTTAGCTATTAACAAGCAGCAAATTAGGAATTTATTGAGGGAAAAGTCATAGTTAACAAGTGTTACCTATTCTAACATGTTACCATTTCTTCTTAAAATCTTTGCAGCACATTCTCCTGTAACAATGTCAACATCAGTGTACAAGACTAATTTTTAGTCAATTTAATGCATCCCTGCTGAATCAAAGTATCAACTTCTTTAAACCAGTCAATCAATCAATCTTACTGGCCCCATAAGCTTTGAACCAGTGATATATGGATTTTAAAAGTATGTTTAATTAATTTAAAAAGTAAGTAAGGCGGGCTTAAATAAAACCATAGGGAAAAAAGTGGTTTAATACACTGGCTATAAGTGATAATGACGTTAACAGAAACTTACAGGCACTTACAGTCTCAATGCAGAGGTAGGTCTATGTACTGTACAGCTCGTTTGTCTTTGACTAATCTGACATCCAGACATTGGCTGAGACCATTAGCCCCTGACAACCCAACTGGCGCAGCTGTTAGAGGTGCCATCATCATATAGAATTACACTTAAAGTTCAATAAAACCACAAGCAAATAAGTCTTTATTGCATTTCACATTGCTGGAAAAATATACAAGGTCAGCCCAATAACAAAATAAGCCATGCAATTAAAATACTGCCAATAGCAGGTTATGATTCATTCATTGTGTATTGTCTCCTGGCCGGAAACTCACCTCAATTTGTGAAACTGCCACCAACATCACATCATTTCCTGAACTGCAGATTACACAGCCATATGCTCAATTAATAAATATGAACTTACTCAAGAGCTTTGTTTGGAGGAGCTAAAACCAGAATATTCCTTCACCACAGTGCAGGAGGAGGAGACCCTCCTCCCATTTTTTTCATTTCATATTTTTCTATTTGCTGCAGATGATTTGTGTGTGATCATTTACACAGCACAGTTTGCCATCCTTACGGGCTGGGGTAGCATCTAATTATAAAGAAGATCAAGCGTATAGTCTGCAAACTCTTTTTCGGGCTTAAGCCGTGATTCCCAATCAGAGGTACACGTACCCCAGAGAGTACTTAAGCAGGTTGTTAGGTCTTTCTGAAGAAAGTGATTGCCCCCAGAACTGAGAAAAGCTTGTGATAGACGTATAAGCTCAGGTGTCTCATTAAAAGAAGAGGAATCAACCACACCCACTCTATAATTGTAAAACATTTTAACGATTTCTGATAATGGTGAATGATATCCAGGATGAAATCAGTTAACACGCTTTCAGTTAAGTTTAGTTGATTAAGGGGGTTTTGAGGAATATTGATAGTGCTGTGAAGGTGGAGCTTCACAAGGTTAAAAATGGGATTCTTCCAGTGATGCCTTAAAATAATCATTTTTGGCTGCCCAAAAGAACCTTACAGTTTTCTCAGTGTGAAGAGCATCTAGAAGCTCTTTTTCACTATGAATAAACTTTTGTACGTAGAAAAGGTTCCACAGATGATAAAAGGTTCTTTTAAGGAACCATCAAAACTAATAAAGAACTTTTATTTTTTAAAGTGTATTATCCTTATTGTTATTGTGGAGTTCTAGACCTATATATTTATTTACAACATCAAGTGTACATCAGATTTCACAATGTTTACATATCTTAAGCTACAAACAAGTTCATTTACATCCATTAAGACATACGCACACACAAAAATTTATCTAAATAATTTTTTTTTCTTCTTTTTTTTTATCTTATGTTACACAGCAGTAAGTTAGGGTTAACATATAAATTGTGGTTGGTGTCCAGAATGTTACACTTTATACAAACTGGACAGTTCCTGAGGAGTTACTATGTTAGTACATTACTATGTTAGTAGGTATTACAGTGCTGCACCAACTCTTGATCCAACCCCTTCCCACTTTACATATCCTAGAACCTATCCATCTCCACTTCCTGGATCAGTTTGTTTCAGTTACTCTTATATTGTTGTTACAAAATGTAATTCTATTATTTCTGTCACACAAGTACTTAGTGAAGTGAAAAAAAAATTGTTGTTACCAATGTCCTGTTTCACATTTGTACTTCCAGGGTTGTTACATTGTATAGTAATCCATGTTTTAGCAATGTTCAAACGAAACATGCCACACCTCACAAGATCAAAGCACGTTGACAGAAAGGGTTAAATTCCTTTCATACTCACTGAGCCTTGACTTGGAACTCTTATTGAGCGCTTGCATGATTCTAGCCTTAAGAAACCTGCTTCGTGGGTAAGTTGAGACACGGATGCGTGGTGTGCTGGTGGAGCATCCCAGTTTTGTTCCTTTGTAGATTGGGTTTTTGTGCGCAGTCTTGCTCATGGCAATTCTTTGGTGAAACAAGATAGCGCTCTGTTTACCAGTGGGGAAGTTGAAACGGGATAAGAGGGATTTGTTTAGGTTTTGTCATGTGTAGTCAATTTAACCCCAAGTTTTGCAAGCAATTTATTGGTTTAATCTTACAAGGTTCTGCCTGGAGAAAGTATGAAAAATGAAAACCAACTGAACAAACAAACAAGCAGCCAAGGAACAACTGCTTGAAATCTTGACATCCTAATTAGATTGGCTCTTATTGCTTTAATGAAAAAACATAAACAGAGGGCTATTTGCATCCTTCTGCCTTCTGGTTTTGCTGGAGTGCTCATATTTGCAGCATTAAAATCAATGAGGGGGAAAAAAAAAAAAACTTTCATAAACCACGCTCTAAATAAAACACTCCAAAACATAAAACAGCCTTCGGCGCTTGCCGCAGGAAGTACGAGGGCATTATCAGTCTGTCAGCAAAGCCTCCCTTAACCACTATTTGCATCTCTCTGTTATTCCTTATCGGGGTGCATTCAGTTTGACATGCATTATGACTGATTCTTCACTCTTGTCACTGATTAAATTTCCATTAGCCATGCTTACCAGTTGTTGTGGCACTGAGAGCTCCTGAAAGATGTTCTCCAAATATGATTGCTGGGAAGAGAGCAGAGGTGGGATAATGACACAGTAACATGATTTTAGGAAGCGCTCTGTGTGACGGCTCCCTCCCTCACCGCTTCAGTCTCTCCCTCTCGCGTCCTTTCTCATTCTTCCTCTTCTCTGTGTGAAGTTGCTTCTCATCTGACATGAGCACAGGAATAAGGCTAGCGTATAGAGAAAGACAGAAATTGTGTACTGTGTAGGGGGGGGTGTTAAGAGATCTATTTAAATCCTATCATGCACACACATACATACTCACAAACGGAAACAGCCATGTTTTTCACATCCGTGAGACTTCCACAAAATCTCTTTGGATATTGGATATTATGGATATTCTTGACTGTTGTGTTATTCTAAACTCATAGGACTTTTTTTGGTCTCTTTTCCATATAACCCAAAATTTCAATAGTTCAAAAACAGCAAAAACAGCAAAAAAAAAAAAAAAAAAAAAAAAAATAGATCATATTATGTCTTTAGGTATTTTCAACATATTTTTTTTATGTAGTGAGCTGGTAACTTCAGGCCAGATAAGAGAATGATTCTTTTGCTGATTCAGTTCTTAAGTCAACTCACAGAGTCAATGATTAGTTTGTGAGTAATTCTGGAGTTCATATTTTATACAGCACAAGTTTAGAATAGCCGAGTAAAACGGTTAAAATGAGTAAATAATGACAGAAATGTGATATCACCTCTGCCCTCATCATATCAGCCTGAATGTTAATCAGGGTGCAGTCTCTCTGCAAGTTTCAGTATGGAGATAACATAAAATGCCTGCTATTTGAATGAAGCTAACCGTTATTGCTAATGACCAGCAGGATTAATTAGCGGGAGTAGGATGGGCAGCTCGGAGAGCAGTCTCTCCCTCATTAATCCGCTTGCAGGTGTTCTCCTGCCACTCTCTCCCCCTCCGTCTGCACGTGGAGAAGATCGACGAGAAGCCAACTCGCACCAATTCAATCTTATTAGTCCACCGCAGAAATCACATGATCCCGGAAAGAACTTCCAGTGGAGGACTGGGACGCAGAAAGAATTGAGGAAATTGTAAGAACTGGGAGAACTTTTGTGTAAAGGTGTTATCGTCTGTGCTGAGAGACCAATAAATGATGTATCTAAAAGACTTTTAAAGGTTTGTTTTTTAGCACATTTTCTCCGGGTTTCAAGTCTAACCAGCATAATGTAATAATTTCGTCATTATTATTTATAATGGAACTAAAATTTGAGGTGCAACCCAAATCCTAAATTAGGCTCATATTATGCTAATGTCAGTTTTGATACTGCATGAAATAGGCGAACCGGTTTTATTTATTTATTTTTTTAAATCAAGATGATCAGATGTTCAAAACAAGGCTACTTGATATTAAAAAATAGGCTAAATAAAATAAATGCTAACATTTGACATTTATATGTACATTTCTAGATAAAGCAACACTTTCATGGCAGTCTAACTTATTTTACTTTCAGGGTATTTTGTATATTTTCATACAACTGAAGGTTATATTTAAGAGTGAGGTGGAACCTCTTTTTGAAAAAGTCCCACCATAGCATTTTAAACAATATCGTTTTCTCATGAAATCAGGGTAATTAGATGAAACTAATTTAAATCCAAATATTCTGAAAACGATGAAAACTAAACCATAAAAACTATTTCTACATTGTCCGAACACAAGCAATGAGTTGAACACAAATTTCTTATTATTGATTGTAAATACAACAGGGAGAATCACTGATCTATGATCTATGACTACTGCTGGTTTATTAGGGGAGACTGGGGAGTGTTGTCATACTGAGTGATTTGCAACACCATTGGTTTAACCAATTAGAAATGAGCTACAGGGGTATCACACTATCACACATGACCACCTCCCTCCTGAGGTGAGAGCAGCAGTTGGAAGAGTTGTGAAGTTAATTCTTACATCTGGTTTCTTAAAAAAAACATACAGAATCCAAGCTTAAGTAATAATAATTTGAAAAAAACTGCAGTGTCACAGAAATCTGTAACACAAAAAGGTTCTATAGCACCCACTAAGATAACACAAAATGGGACAATTTTATTTGCAATAATTTGTATAGATTTTTTTTTCTATATGCATTACCATTTAGATTTTAAATAATTATAATTAGCTAATTCAAATAATTACTTAGATGTTTTTATTTGATCACCACACAATTCAAGAATACTATAAAAATGTTAATGTATGTTTTATAAGAACATATTATTATTAGTCTCTCTACTAAATAAATTAATGGTTTCCATTTTTTGTACATAATTTAGTGTTAATCCTGATTAATCAAATAAAATATAAAAGTTGTTGTTTACATAATATATGTACGTGTACTCTGGATATTTATTATGTATAAACAGACATAAAAATATTTACATGTATATACATTTATATTCTTATATCTTATACTATAGATATGAATATATTTAATATATAAACTTAACATATTCTTAAATATATACATGCCTGCATTTGTATTTATACACACATTATATGCAAACAAAACCTTTTAATTTTTGATAGTTACTCTTTTGGCAGTGTAATTGTGAATTTTCTTGCAATTGCTGAAAGTTTCTGAAAATTTCTACATATTGTTTTTCTCTCAGTGTATCCAGTTTAAACGGATGTCCATGTTTTTATTTAATGTTACAACTTGGGGACAAAATGAGTAGTATATTTCTACTTTGCAGATAAATGTATGCATTTTCTATCAAAAATTAAGATGCAAGTGCAAAAAATAAACAACTGCAAAACAAAGCCCACTGCGACATTACACCTCCTCCGACCGGTGTTCTTTATTCAGTGCAGCTTTTCTTGAAGCTGAAGGAACACTGTGATGTGGGCCATTAACTGAGGCTTTAAGAGGGCCATTGAAAATGACCTGGCCTGATCTCCAAATGAAAGATAAATATGCTGCAGTGTAGACATCTGTCATGGGGATGTGGGAGGAGGCTGACAGACTCAGAGTACTAAATCATTTCCACACTAAACTCCGGGTATGATTCACTTTGTGACCGCTCTTACACAACGTGTTTTTCACCACGAAAGGTGAAAGGTTTTTAGTGTAGCATGAACTCTATAAACATGAATTGCACAAGATGTAACCAAATGTAGTCACTGGGGAATGGTCTTTTTTTGGCAATTTCGGTTTTTCATCTAGTGCCGCAGGAGGTCAGCTTGTTTCCAGCACACATAAAACGTCGTCTCCCATGAGGCGCTGCTTGGATCCTAGTGCAGCAGGCCATGCACCACCGACATGGAAATTCAAATAGACAGGGATTAACTCTTTAGACTTCAACAGACCCGACAGTACATTATGTTCCTGATGAGAAACCAAACGAGGGATGTCAGCATGAAAAACGGAAAATGTCACTGTCACTTGCATGATCGGCATTGTGGGATCTTGCTACGGCACTTGATTGAAAGGGACAGACAAAATAAACAAATTAACTAACAAACGAGCTAACAAATGAATGTTTTTATTTTATTACAGTGCAACATCGTTCACTTACGTGGGAAGTAGTATTCCGGCATTGGAGCCAGTAGTCTTAATTACTGGAAATTGAATTAAATGTATTCATATTTATTTTTAAATTCAATAAAACACACCATCTCGTGTTCTTGCTGAATTATATCTTATGCAGGTACAGTATTTTAAAATAATAACATTTCATTAAGTATCATGTAAAGCACATTTCACAGTTCCATCACCAACTTCCAACTTTATTAGTATCAAACCACTGCTACAAAATTACATCAAACATGATGAAAATGAACTTGCATACGTGCTATACACAATGTAAGCTTTAAAGTAATTAAAGTATATGATTCTTTTTTTTTTCTTGACAATATCAATATATATCAATGCCACTTAAAGCCATATATGTCATTCCAGTGATCTAGAGCCTAAAATATACAACTATATCCCTGGTGGCTAAAGTATCTCCATACACATGTAAGTAAAGATGACTATTTCAAATTTCTCATCACAGAAATTTCAGCTTCAAGAGTTGAGGAAATAAAAGTACAGCCATCCCAATATGGTTACAATGTCCATTTTACTTAGTCACCAAATTGAACGAAACAAAATAAAAGGTACCGAAATCAAACAAACATGTATATACAAAAAATAAAACCAAAACTCACCAAATGTTCCCCAAAAGCATTGTGTAAATTTGGATCTTTTGTTCTTGGCAGGTGTCCTCTGTGCTCAATTACTCAGTAGAAGACGGGTGGTTTCACTGGTGGACTTATTCCACTTCACAAAATAACTGCTTAAGATATGAACGCTGCCAACACAAATAGCCCATGCCATTCAAAACAGCTAGCAACAATTACCAGGCCAACCAACATCTAATGAGACATAACGGTGAATAAAAGAAAACGGTGTGTTTTTCTTAAACCCTAAATTGATCCCTTGCTTTTCCCATAGAAAGAATTCTCCTGATGAGACACAATTGGCGGTTTCAAAAAAAGCTCGGCGAAAGACGGCTCCGCTAAAACCTTAGCATTATCAAAACCACTGCATCAGTGCTTGGCTAACTTATTTTCCAGCTCAGTGAAAATAATGAGCGAGGGGGCCGACAAACACTTGATGGCGAGGAACAAAAAAACCTTTAGAATTCACTCATTCTCAGTTGGCAGCTACTTTATTATCCTAACAAATATTTTGCCAATGAATGTTTCTTCCGGCTAAGTACAGTCATGGCGGCCCCTTCGTTTATCATCAGTTTCGTATTATACGAAGGTTTAACACAGTAGCCGCAAACCGAATGGGCTTCGCAAAGGATTATAGGTTTTTGTTCTTTGCGGTGCTCCGTGGAGTCAATTAGAATACTGCAAAACTGCAATTACTGGCAAGCGTTTTGAAAAGGACAGAGGTTTATGTAGATTACTGTCAGCCCTGCCAGAGTGCTGCTGAGAGAGTGAGCGCTCACAGCTGGTTAATGCAGCACCCTCCAGCACTCCACAAAAATCATCCTCCAGAAACTGACAAAGGCACAGGAAGAATTTTATTAACTGCCAGGTCAGAAGAATCACCTCCCCTGGCCGCACACACAGCACTCTCAAACCGACTTTCAAAAGAGTCTGGCCAAGACAGAGATGGAGCTGACAGGTTTTTAATCATTGAAATACCGCCTCCCACCCTCATTCTGTCTCCCCAGCACCTTCGCTCGATAGGAGATGAAGGATCTTAAATGTTTGGCTTTTTTGGACCATACACGTGTGGTTATACACATCCACCGAAGACTTTTTTGTACCGATATGTGCTCATAGGATTTTAAGAAAAAAAGTACAGAAATTGCTACCTCATACCACGCTGCGAGGACTCCGGGAAGGTGTTGGAACCCAAGGGGTCTCCTCGGGGGCCACAACATACTGTGCTGCTCGCAGTAATTCGAACCCATTCGATAAAAGCACCTGCCTTACGGGTTTTCGTGACCACTGGCACCACGCAAGTTCTGTATATCTGTCGCACGGCTGGCGTGAGAAGTTTCGAAACTCATCATTGAATATTAATGCATGTCCAGGAATGTGATTATCAAGTCATTAGATGCTCAGACCGAAAATTTGCAGCACATTTGCTTGTTATTTACCGACTCTTTTGAAAGGCTGTAACTTTCAGGAGAATTATGCATGCATGAATGCTCATGTCTGCTGTTTTTTTTATCCTGATATCCACTTACGCAATTTTAATGATGCTTTAATGAGCTTTTTGTTAAGGATTCATTCACAATATTTATTAAAAAGAGCATATGCTACTTTTATACCTTTACAAAACTCAAAATTGGCAGACGTGTTTTTAAAAAAATGCCCCTTTTGTCAGCTATTAGTTTGGACTGAAAGAAGCCAGAAATACTGAGCAACACTGATTCGTCTGGTATGCTAGCTATGAATGGCAAATGCATGAGGCTTAGACATGGCATTTGACATGGAATGGCAACAGATCATATCAATTAATACTTTTAAAGGCACATTTTATACAGTACTTGCTTCTAGAGTGGACGCAGAATGTTGAAATGCAGCGTATTCACTGTAACTGTCAAAGCTATTGAAGTTAATCTGCGATTGTGAAGGTTTGTGGTAACGATAAGCAAGTGCAATGTTACTTTTTACATCACAACGGCGAGCCAGGCCTTCACAGCGAAGAATATTTAAACATCCCTCGGTTTGATCTTTGAGGCTTTCTGGTCTGTAATAAGCAAAGGGACATATAGGTGAGACCTATATAATTCTGTGACTGATTCTTCATCAGAATATATCTGTTGTAATATTCCGACACCATTGAAAATTTACTTTGTGCAAGAAATAATATACAAAAAGAATGTCAATTTGTCACGCGTTAACCAAATAGCCTAAGTACAGTCCATAGGAAAAGACCCAGTATTGCACACTGAGCGGATACGATTCTGTAATGACTTACACATGAAAAGAACATTTCATCATAGCTCAACAGACATGTTCAGTAGTGTGGAACACATTTCATTATGTCAAAGCAGCCTCGAAACTGGTTTTGTTCTCAAATTATCGATTTATGGTAAGTGGCCACCTTAACATACATAATAATTTGACATGCAGCACATTTATAATTTCTGCACATCTTAGTATACAACAAGTGTGTGGGAACTAGGGTAGAGGTTAAACTAAACCTAGACACTGGCTCTACCAATAAGATAAAATGAATTCTACTTTCTTCGAATATACACACACGTGACTCGTTTTCTATTTATACCGTATGACTGGTTCACACCCTCTGAGTTAAAAGTAGATTATTTGATTACAAACGGTTCTTTTTTCCAACTTCTACTCGTTTGACAAGAATCAACAACAGTTGTGGCATCTAAAATGAAAGACAACATTGTAAACTATGCCATACTGCATACGTATTTTGAAATAATATTCATTCACATGTTTGGATCCACACTTGAAAGTTTCATATTGTCCCCACAAGGGAAGTGCATATTCTTTTTTTTCTGCTTCCCTATTCAAAACTATTTCACACTGACAGAAGCAAAGCAGATAATATGTTAATACATTATAAAAATCCTGTTCAAATGATTACAACCATAAAACATACTCCAAAAAAATCAAGGAAAAAAACAGCCAATAATGATTTGAACGATCGTCAGATAAGTTCCATTAGACACTGTTCGTAATATCCTCATTTAATCAAAGTGCACATCAAATATGACCCACTTTTCCTCCACTTCTTACTTTGGATGGGCCTGTTCCATTATTTTGCATGCTGCCAACTTAAGAACGTCTTTTCTGTGCTATTTTTTATTTGATATCTTATTTAATTTAACATCAAATGCATTTTCTCTATTCCTTTTTTCACATAAGAGCTCTCATTTGAAAGACCCCCAGGGCAAAAAAAAGGACAGCTCTGTCACTCTGCTTTTCAATTTTATAACCTTTTGACCACTGCATGAGGCTCATTTTAATTTTACAGTTAGCCTCACAAATAGCTTTACAAGAGGCAGATTTATCTCATACGTTTACATATTTGAATCTCCAGTGCAATCTAGGATATTTTTGTCCTGCAGTAAAACAACTAATTCATGTATTTCCAGAATAACTAGAAAGGTTTATGATCATACACTGCATAATTCAGTTAAATGCAATTGGGGTCTATAGCCCAGAGGTCTAAACCATTGAGGTATGGCTTTAGTTTTGGCCTAGAAAATGAATAATTATATTTCACCGTCAGTGGAAAAACCACACACATTAGATTATTAAACTAAACTCTTCAATTGTTCATTTCGCCTTTGACTGTATTACGTTTGATATCAATTTCAATATCTCTCCCTTTGTGAAATCTTAAACAGTGATTCTTGGTTCACTGGATTTAAATGATCTTGGTACTATTCAAACAATTTGTGGGTATGTGAATGATGTACCAGCACGGAGAGCAAGGTGGCACACTAGGGCGTCTTTCCTTTTTCGATAACAAAGACACCAACGTCACACACCCTCACTTTTCCAAAGCGTGATTTCGGCTAATTTGTGAGCGTTCGAAGGGGACAATGTGTGCTGATTCACAAAGTGGGAAATCAAGAAAAGAAAATAAGAAAAGAATAGAAAATAAGACAAGAGAAATAAAACCAACCCCCTAAAACCGTATGTATTTACATGATGACAAACACCACAGAAGAAAATTACCATCCCAACATAAGCAATGCTGATTAAAATCCCTCGCTGCTTTCCAAACACACTGTACCAGATTGGATCCAGCCATCAGCAATGTCAAAGGATCTGTAAATGCTCAAAAGGGTTCTTTACAGTCATTGTGTATGGCCGTCCCCAGGGCTAGTAAACGCTGACGAGAGAAGAGAGAGCCAGGATCAGGTACCGGCAGGCCAGCAGGACTTCAGCGCCTCCTGTACTTCCATACGGAGCGGTGTTGGGTGCTGTAAACAACAGAGCAGAGACACACGCTGATTAGCAGATTCTCCCTCTCTCCTGGCAGCAAGTCATAGTCTCAGTCAAGCGGTACCTCCTCCCTTTTCATATGAGCGGAGATCACGCTGCCTGCCTTCACGCTCTCAAATCAAGACTCACGACGGGCTCGCATGCCGGAAGGAGTCCTTCAATAAGGCGCCTTGTCTTAAACCCGTGCTGGGCACTTCAAAATGAAAGGGCGTAAGAATTTGTCTCAGAGATGCGATCATGTTGCTTTCTCTGCTTTTATCTTTCAACCTGTTAGATCTCATCAAATCCTTTTCAGCCACTAATGAAAATATATTTGCATAAAAAACATATATTTTTAAATGTATGCAAAACTCGCTGACATACTTCTAGGCTGTTCTGGGTGGTTGCCAGTATTGGCACATTTCTGTGCGATTGCTAGGGCCTTCTGGGCGGTTGCCAAGGAGTTGCTATGCAGCTGTTAAGATGTTATGAGCACATTGCTCTGTCCTTTGCTAGGGCATTAGCTGGATGGTCACCAGGGGCACTGCTATGCATTTGCTGAGGAACTTGAAGATTCTTTGATACACTGCTAAGATATGTAGTTGCAAGAATGTTCTGGGTGGTTGCCAAGGAGTTGCTATGCAGCTTTTAAGATTTGCTAAGTTCTCCTTCAAAATTGTATTTTGAATATCACCAAGGTACTTCTAAAGGGCAACTTTTATGCAAAATTCAAAATTGTTTGGACAGTGCACACTGCCACCACCTTAATATAATAAAAATCCAGCTGCTTATTTTTTTTAATCCCCATAAATCATAGATGTCTCAGAACAAGCCGTTTGTGAAATCTGTAAAATGTGACAAGCCCCAGCCACGAGTGATGACGGATATTGCTGGATAAGAAGAGACCCCACCCTGAGTGAGCTGTACTGTAACAACAGACATTATTAATTTAAGAGCGATGAGGGATTTTCGGTTTTTATTTTATTGTTTGGTTTAGTGTTGACAGCAGTATATTAAACTGTTGTCACTTAATACACAGATCTAATATAAACATCTGAATTCTTTTTAGCTGTTTATCTTCGAAACTTGTGTGTTTTTAAAACTTTCTGGCGACACCTGAGGCATCTTGCAAAAATGGGGCATGATAGTGCCTTTCAAAAATTCTTACCACTTTCCCGTGCCATTGCAAAGGTGTTTTGGATGGTTGCCAAGGAGTCGCTAGGCTGTAATACACTACATGACTTAAAATGTGAACAGATTTTAAAACACTAGGCATATATATACATACACAAGGCATCATATGCTGAGTTTACAAATAGTTACAGAAAAAAAAACTGTTCATCACACATTAAATGACTTATAAGGATTATACACCACCAGACTTTATAGTCTTTCCGTTTACAGTACAACAAACTCATGCACAAAGAGTCTGTTATCACACAATACGTGATTCATTGTGAAATCTGCCAACTCAAATCTGCAAGACTGACTCTGATTTTTGGCAACTAGCGTGAACCTCTCCAGAATATAAATCGGAACAAAAACTGTAGTTTATTTTAGCCACAAGATGCCCCGAGATCTTATTAACACATTGCACTGAGTGGTTCTTTATATGATGCTCTGCAGTTGCTCGGTGGTCGATAGTCAACAAAGTATTATTCACATCTGCAGCATGGTACGAGGCAAAGTTTAATCTCCAAGCATAAGCAATAGTAATAGTGAAGCTTGCCTTAGCAAACCCACTGATAAGCCTGTGCTGACGCTGGGTGTGCTCATACTTTCCCAGCCAACACAGATCTCAGTGGCTGAAAGCCTTCAGGTCTGTCCCTGAAGCAAAACAACTTGAGTGTAGTACTCAGGAGAGGTGCTTCAGAACAGGTGTGAGAGTGTACAGGCATTCATCTTCATGAGAGTTTTTGTTTCACAGCTCTGTTAATGACAGACACTGGCCTACCTAAGGAGATTAGTACATCACACACACACGCACACTCGGGAGATTATGTGTCCTGGCTGGTACCACTGACTTTCTTTTACATCTATCCAGCAAATTTTTCATTGCGCCCGTTGTTTTGCGAATACATGTGATGGCAGTATCTAATGGAGTCATTATGATATGGATTCATTTGTTTGAACTGTTTCCCTGCACTGAAAGCCACAATAAGTCTGAATCACGGCATCAAATAGCACATCTGACAGTAATAAGTATGTTTGTGCATGGAAGGTTGATAAAATAATTGCTTTGTGACAAGTCCTCTCACGAATGGCAAAAAATGGGAGATGAAAAGCCACGCATCCATTTTCGCTTCCATTCCAGCTTTTACGGCGTTAAATTACCAGTGTTGCTTAAAAATCTTTCTACCAAAAAATTACAGCCACCTGCAACGGGAAGCCCGGAATATCAGAAATGGGTATATGAGATAGAAAATGATGCAAATTGTGATGATGCGCGTGAGATGCATGGTCAGGAAACGAGGAGAGCAAACTGCCCTGTACACTGCGGCTTCATTCTGCCTCCATCCAAAGCACCGGATAATGACACAGTTTTTGCTAGGCAGAGAGAGTGGAGCCAGTAACCATGGAAACAGCTCACATCCTGCGCTGGCCCCTTTGCCAGAGCCACAGAGTGTGCACAGCGCTACCAATGGAACAGAATCATTTAGGCTATAGGCACCTGCTGCAGTATCTAACTATAAGTGCTCTTCGTCAAAAAAACAAAACAAACAACGCCATATGGCCTGTGAAAGGTAAAAGGACGAAACGCTTTGTCCCTACAGTATATTTCTTTCCAGCGCCCCATCGGACTAATAGCTACTGGAACGTCAGTGATGATTCAGGGTCGTGCCAGAAACATCCTATCATCTGGCACTATAGAAGCAATTAAGGAAAGCACCAATATTACCTGCCTGGCTGCGTTGTGCGAGTTAGGGAGCTGTTTAATATCCCACTGCGTCTAAATCAGTCTGTTGTTGTGACGGTGCAGGTTGTTACTGCACTTGCCATTTTAATTAACTCAACCCCTCCCTATCCAGACAGTGGCTGCCTTGTGATTACTCTGCTTTAAATCTAAAGTGCGTAAATACAGTGAGAAAAGAGGTTATTGCGCTGGCTTTTGCAACAACATGGCGGTCTAACAGAGTGAAGTTGGTACAGGTATTAAGAACGGCATGGCATTTGGCACTTAACAACAAAACGTCGGATTAACCATCTAAAGATGGCATATCTTCGGATGCAAGAGCATCAGTTTCCTCATTAAGTTTGGATCAGCGAGTAATCAGCCATGTGTGTCTAAATCATGGCTTTGCACTCTATCTAATGCACGCAAAACCTTCCCTTCATATGATTATGAAGAGGACACGTATTATAATTCTGCATAATGATCGCCACAGGCCACAGACAGAAGTTTCTGCATTGCCTATATATAAGTACAAGACTCCAATTAAAGTAAATGAGAGCTCTCCCTCTGTTCTACTTTGTGTATTTGTTTTGGTTGATTTAGTTAACAGCTAAAGTTTTTTTTAGGCATAATGTTGTTGGTGTGACAAGCTGCAGAATAAAAAGAGGGGCTGCCACCCTATAATCAGCTGCTAGTTCGAGTCCCACCATTCCTTTTAACTGGCACAAGACCCATCGTTAAGCTGCTTAATGAATTTCATCCTTCCATTCAATGCTCTGCCTTTTTGTGCCGCACTTACGCTGTGATAAAACAATTTACGGTTATAATCACACCACTTCCACAGTTTACATTTTTATTGTACAACACTCTCAAAAATAAAGGTGCTTCAAAAGGCTCTTCACAGCAATGCCATAAAAGAACATTTTTTGCCTGCAAAAAGTACCATTTAGTCAAATGTTCTTTAAAGAACCATCACTTTTTTACCTTTTATAATCTGAAGAACAGAAAGGTTCTTCAGATGTTAAAGGTTCTTTATGGAACCATTTAGACAAAAAGGTTCTTCTATGGCATCGTGGAACACCCTTATTTTTAAGAGTGTACTCTAAAATAGTTTAGGTTCTGATTAATCAATCAATCCATGAATTTGAGGAACTGTATTTGAAAAGACTCAAGTAGTGGCTGCTGAAAATGTAGCCATTTTTTAATTTTAATACAATTTCACAATATTATTGTTTTCACTGTATTATTGACTTTGAACATTAGTGCATTAGGGCATAGGTCAAATCATTAACTGGGTAAAACATGTAATTTCCCACTTTTCCATTAGGTTCATTCCTTTAAACCACCATTCAGTAAATTTCATTTCCTGATTTCAACTTCCGGTGTGGGATTCTTTCAAACCATGAACTCAAAGGAAAGACATTTTTAGCTCAGAATTTTGCACAACCCTGATGGCCCTTAGGATCATTAATGTTGGTTCAGTATCCAATAAAATAAATAACATTTGATACATAAAGTAAACGGTTTCAAAAGTGTACTGTTGTGATAATTCAGAATCCTTCTTCTCTGAAACACAAGCAGTACAGCAGTGGCAAACGAAACAGCAGTTTACATAATTAAATGAAAGCAATCATCTCAATGGCGGTTATGTGAGGGTGGCTGTATCTCCAGGTAATCTGCACAGATGACGGCCGGCTGCAGCCCTTCTCCCTGGAGGCTAGTCTTCTCTGGCTTGGAGAGAAGGGTTCAATGTCCTTGACCATCAATCAGTGGCCTATTGTTCCCTCTACTGCCTCCAGAGAAAGGGGCCTAAGCTTCTGTCGAGTCCTTGGCAAACTGGCGTAAATCCCACATCTCCAATCTTGGATTTGACAAATACTCCCTTTAAGTCCTCTTTCGGTGTTTCTGCTCTCCATATGATAAACTACCTAATTCCCTGCCTCATAATAGAACAAACATGAAAAACGTTTTGTTTTCCTTTGCTTGCTTTCGCACAAACACCCAGCCGGTTGGTATCATTATTGCGTCGCATGTACTTGGAGGTTAGAAAAGGTAGCTTGGAGTAATTTCCTTAACTTAAATCAGCAACAAAAGAGCATTAAAAAAAAGCTTTCAAGGACTGTCAATTTAACATATTAATTTAGCCCAATTAAGAAGACCATTATTATTAAGTATTCACGCCACCATTCACCATTTTCAGGAAATACTGATAAATGTGATTTTATCATGTCAATATGCCTTTATACATTCTGATTAATTAATATGACTGTCATGCAATTAAACTGATTTAAAAAAAATAATAGTCTGACTGCACTAATATCCCATATTTACATGATAGCGAAGTAATTTAAAGAACGCAATAAAAAAACTGTAATGAAGTTCTTTTCTTATCTGACAAATCTGAACACTGCAATGAAACGGTTACAGAAAGAAAGATTTATTCATTAGGGCTGTCAATTTAACACGTTAATTTAGTATAATTAAGCAGCACAGAATGAGTAAGGGATTGTTCACAATGTTATTGAATTCAAAAACAGCTGGATGGAGCGCAAACAAAATGGAACAGAGCACAGGGGTTTCGACATATTTTTCTATATTGAATTACTTCAAATTTAACACAACCAAAGACGTCAGCACAAACAACAAGACATGACTTGATGGAAAAAGATGCCAGTGATTTATGCAGACCTACAATTAAAAAAATAGCACAGCAGGAATGTGGAAAAAGGGATTGCTGTGGACAGCAGGCCTGTGATTGGCTCATGTTCAATCACAGAGAAAAAGCAAACAAATTACTTCTAAAGCAATGCAATGTAACCAAATTACTATTTTTTCTCAGAAAACACAGATTCATGTATTATATTGTTATAAAATGTAAACAATTTGTCACAATATCATTTATGTTCATCTCTCTAATATTTAATTAAAATGTATTTGGTACCTCAAATGAATTCCATGTCCATAAAACAAGGTGCTTTTTAGTATTTTTTTGAAAGAACAAAGAAACAATAAAAACTACACAAAGAGTTTCTAACAATTCGAATAAATGATTTAGTGCATAAAACAAAAACTCAGCGCCCGCAATTACAATCTGAACAGCAATTGACAGAACAAACACATGGTGAACAAGCCGCCACTATGAGTCAAAATTGAATAGCACTTGGAGAAAGTCAAGTGTCTGTGTAACTGTCTGATCAGTTTTGAGTTAACCACCTTTCTACAACTTGGGACACTGAAAGAGGTTGTTATTTTTGACACAAATGTTTATGATGTTTCTGCTGTGATAATGATAATGGGTTTGAAATCCCAGGAATGCATTATCATAAATAGAGCCTAACACTATGCGTGATGGTCTGATGAGATAGAAATGAGCTAATTTCTGATTCAGCGCTGAGTAAAATCTCATTTCAATATCGTACACAGGAGGAGTTCACCTGACATGCTGGTATTGAATAAGACTCTGCCTGGCCTTGAGCTTCACCTGAACGCCAACACAGCAGGAACTCTTTTTGATACGAGGCTGTGGCAGACAACACACAAACAACAAAAAGACTTTTCATTTCCCTTCCCTTATTATATGCACTTTTTAGCATACTCTCGCGCTGGACTTCTTTAAAAAGAGCTATTTCGTGTGATAACCATCTGCTGCCTAGTCAATTTTTACATTTCACCAAACATTCTTCCCCCTCAAAGCACATCTCATCCTCGGGCTTGTCTGTTCAGAGCGAGGAAGCGTGAAGTTATTGCCTGTAATTGACCCAATGTATCGATTGATCATTGCGCTGCATTTTAAACGCCACTATTTCCAGCACATAATTATGCCTACTGGGTTTTGATTAGATCGCAGTGAGCTAAAGACGTCACTGAGCTCTTTGAGAATCCTTTGGAAAAACAAAAAGGAAACACATCTGCTGTGGAGTAAACATGGGAGATTCGGTGTCTTTGCCTCCTTCATCAACAAGCGTCCCATGGGTGGCGTAAATAATGAGTACCATGAATTGGAGCAGTAACGCAAGGCTTCATTGCTGAATCAGCCAGTGCTGGTATAATCTGGCCATTTGTCCATTCTTGCCCCTCCTCGTCATGTGAGACGACTGTTTGAGATTCCCTGTATTACATCTTCACTTTTCTACTGCTACTAGCATCAAACATTTAAACGCTAGTGTAAATATTTATTAACATTTGACAGCTTATCACCATACAGGACGCTCTTCTCACTGCCTGACATTTCAACAACCCATTTACATAAAGAATTTATTGTTTTATATAAAAGTAAAAGAAGCATAACATTAAACGCAGCATGTAATGCAGAATATAATACCACCAACTGTGTGGAATTTAATATGCAATGCACTAGATAATAAGTGTAGTTATGGTTTATGGAGAATAAAGTTAAAATATGCAATGTTGGGAGGGGATTCACTAATTAGCTTAAGTACAAAATCTACATGTTTTAAACAGCAACAACCACTTTAAGCTTTTATCTGCGATCATCGCTGCTTTCTTATCATCAGATACTTCAAACCGCAACGCATGAAATATGAGTCAATTACATGAGGATGAAACTCGGGACCCTATTGTGCACAGCCCAGGAAAAACACGGGATGAAAGCCGTAGTGTCCACGAGTGAGCTATATTCATTCAGCACGCTATTTGTGTTATGCTCTTCTAAGAGCGCAAAAAGATCACCTGCTGAATACTAAAAATCTATTTAATATATGTATTATTCCTTTCTATACTTCTTCTCCGCTCTCTCCGTTTTTTTGCCAACAATTCTCACCGCTGCAAGGATAGAGGGAAATGGTGCTTTTAGCCACGTAATGCAACAAACCATTACCACAGGCAAATAAAGTGTATTCTCAAGATAAGCTCGAAGTTACATTATTTGCTGAGTATTTGCCTAGTGGTTTCACGTTTTTATCTGATATCGGACCATTAGAGTGTTTGGACTCAGCTTTTGGGTCAGACGCTGTATCTCATGAAATATGAAAGTGGTACCTCAGAGTTATCTATCTCGGTTGCTGTTTGTTTTAATTCAAAATTCATGTCGCAGGGCCTGAAGGCTATTTTGATTGACAGGACTGCTAGCACCAGACAGTCTCTACAACAACCACAATGACTCACAAACAAGCAGTTCCGCGCACACAAACCTTCAAATGTTATCACCATCAAATCCAGTCTATCCTTTCTTCCGTTGCTCTATCCTTTCAGGCACTCTGACACTATCTGTGGGACTTACAGCACTGCATAAATACCAAACTCCCCACAGTGACACATGCACTTTAGCTTGATATGGATGCTGTCAAACTCCCATCGCTTCAGGCCAGGAAGTGCTTTATACCTTTGTGTTTGAGCCTTTCTGGAAGGGGTCAAAAATTATTGATCAGCCTTACTTGATGATTCCTGACAAATTAGGCTGGGATATTGACCCTTTCTACGACCCCCTCTGGCAGCTGTGGTGCAAATTACATTGCAGCCCTGTCAAAAATACATCCACTGCTGGGAAAAATCAAGACTACAGCTGGAGAAACAACACAGAGACCCCTTTACTCCAGGTATTCTGCGGTTGAAAATAACATTTAAGCTCACAAGTTGTACATAAACATTGCACAAATGCTTTAAAAGAACTCAAACTTGTGTTAAGAATATATAAATACTTTAAAAAAAGCTATTGCTCAGCTAGTGCAGGATTTCTTAATATATGAGAATTGAAAAATGCCACCAATTCCCCCCAAAATTCAAGATGTGGGGACGAAAAATGCCCGGTTATTCACATACCTCAAAATATCTTTTATGTTTAACAGAGGAAGGACACTCATAGAGGTTTGTAATCAAGTAAATGATGACAGATGTTATTTTTGGATGAACTATCTGTGAATGATGAACTATGAATGAAATAAAAATAAGCAAAAAGCCATACACTTATTTGTTTGCCTGTGCAGCCCACAACAAGAACATGATGTGCCTTTTCTCCACACACAAAAATGTGTGTACTGCATTCTGCAAATCAACATTAATAATGACAATAATAAACAATATCTTTTGTAATATTGAAGCTCTCCCCTGTAATGAGCTCCTGATTTTAAATATGAATTATATTTTTATGTGGGCTATTTTAAATTATAATAATTACAACATGTTTTATTGTTTGGAGGACTAAAGTTTTCTGATTTAATTTACTTGATTTATTATTTATTTATTTATTTATTATTTGGCAGAAAAACAACAGAGATACATTTAATAATGTAATTGTAAAAATACAAAGGTGAAAAAAAAAAGAAAAAAAAACTGCATAGAAAATCAGCTACGGGGGGAAAATCTTGCCGTCAAACAGAAATGTTTGTAATCTTACATAACAAAAAACATAACATAACAACATAATGCGATATACTCTGTTGATGTCAGAATACACAGCTATTTCAGAATGCTTTTTGCTTCCAGACGGTTGTGGCATCTACCAGCAGGGGCTAAGAGGGCCATGCTAACCAGACAAGCCCTGACCCCTTGATCACAGCGACAACTACCTTTAGGGCACTTCTAGTGCATGACAACAGATTCTGTTATGAGTAAAATCATAAAAATTCATTTTTTCCCCCCAGTATTCATCTGCTTGTACCACTCCTCTCAGCATAGAGTCCTATTTCCACATTATGGAGCTGACAAAGCCCTTCGAATAAGTTATGTTCATGAATAAGATTTGTGGTGTTTGAGGTATTGTTAATCTCCAGGGAGCAGCCAAATTGCCTTCTGCCAAGAAGCTAATGATAAAATGTTCACAAGCATTTTTGAAAGTGTCAGTTCTCCCATCATAATGAAAATCCAATTTTGTGGTGGTTCACTGTCAATTAATGCGCTCTTTCAAAACAGAGAAAGGTAAACCTTCTACAGTACCATTCTCCTGCTCCTCAGACTATTGTGTACAATAATAATAATAATAAAAAAAATGGTCATCCTGGCTGTTATTAGGAATGGATTAGAAAAGAAAATTTTGGTTTATTTTCATTTGAGTAATTATTTATACAGCTACTTGAAAAGTTACTTTGTAAATTACTTTTTTCGTATTTGAGATGAAGTCTACATTGTTGGTGGTATGAGCATAAATACTTAGAAAAGTAAATAGTATGAGTCAAACCTCTAAGTGCTTTGTATAATATTTAAGAATAATTAGACATACAAATAAACCAAGTCAAACCAAATCAAAAAGTAGCATAACTAATCTCAAGCCAACCCCTGAATGTGTTTAAAATTTCAACACAAAACAGGCTGTTTAGTTTACACGGACACAAGTTTATTATATATTAGTCTAGATTTTTTTTTCTTTGTAGCAGGTTCAAAGAAATTTATGAGAAAATTGCTTTCTTGACATAAAAACGAAAAGAGGGCAATACTTTAAATGCTGTATGATGATGTAATCTATGCATACAAATAGCATTACAATACTAAGATGCCATTTATTATATTACATATTCAATAACTTACTGTCTACAAAAACAAAATCAGAATTAAAAGGTGAGATCTAGTTTTGCTATCTTTTGCTAAAAGATTGACTATATCTAATCATTTGACCCGCATATTACTTAAATCACACGTTCTCTAGAGACTAGAGTTTTTTGGTCAAGAGAAATTTGGCTAATTGTGAGACAATTAGGCTGCTTGATGGTCTTATTTGTGGCATGGCCATGAAGCAAAACCCAGCTAATAGTTTCATATCTTGCTTTGCCGCTGAGAGAGAGTAGCTGAACATGGCATCCAAACAAACCCGCCACCCACAGGGTCCTTCATTAAAGACATCGAAAGAAACCAATACAAGACAAAAACAAATTACGCTCTTCTCTCAGGATGATCAAAAAATCCAATTATAGTTATTTGGATAACTGTGATTGAGATTAACCCTTGGAGGAGCCAAATGCGAGCGTAGTCAAAATGCCACGCTCTTTGTATCAATGGATTGCGAGTTTATACTAGCACCAAACAATATCTGACATCTGCTTGTAAAATAACGTCTCTTAACTGAAACTGTTTTCCTTCTTCTTTCCCCAGACAGTGAGCGACACCTCCGTCTCAGCGCTCCAAAAGACCTGCTATTCATCTAAAGAATAAACCCACTTCAATCATCCAAATGTCAACAAAGAAAAGAAAGGACACACTATCAAAAACTAATCTCATGGAAAACATGTACAGCCGTTAGAAATAAACAACCCAAGGTAGCAAACATATCTCTGGGAATAATAATAAAAAAGCCCTCCCCTCAAGAACCGCAAAACACTTGGGTGAGGGAAGTCAAGGTTTTAATACTCCTCCGTTTCACTTTGACGATGGCGCACGAGAGAAAGAACCACCGGGGTAACGCTGTAACGCTCAAAAGGTTCTGTGACAGTAAAACACTATAAAAACGAAGGCAAAGCAAACTCGCTAATCCTCTTTTCTCAAAGCAGCTCAGACAAAAGTGTCTGCCAATCCCTGGCATACAAATTAGCGTTGTCAGTGTGGACAGGATGTAAGACGGGACTTATTAATGTCGACTGTTTGACTAGTCTCATTCTGGCGGGATCCTCCAAAAAGCGCTTGAAACTTTGGTGGCAACAAGGTCTTGGGAATCGCACCTTAAGATCTCTTGTCAAAGAGATCACACTGCTTACTGACCTTAATCTTTCACACAGCGCAGAAAGAGAAAATGACACATCCCAAGGAGATTTTTGCATGCCTGTGTGTAGTCTTGATGTTATCTGAGGTGTTTAGAAAATGAAAATGTTGAGCCCTTGGGAGAGCAGAGGCCTCAAGGCATATTTCTTAATTTGATGTTAAAAAAAAATATGTTTAGAGCTTATGATGATGGAGCGTACGTTATCTGTGATTAAAGAGATCTGATTACAGAAGCACCCATTCCAGCCGAGGGAAAGCGAGAGAGAAAGAGCGAGAGGTGATTGGTTTGAAGAAGGTATCAGATCAGTAACTACAATGATAAGGCTTAGAACAAAAAACATCTTCCAATATCTGTTACTCAAGCTTACAATAGAGCTAATTTCCTCTGCATTTTGAAGATTTTAGACTTGCAAAAAAAATGTCGCACAAACAACCCACCATATGCCATTGGTCAGTCAAACACATAGCCACGCCCCAAACTCACACTATTGGTTGAGGTGTTGCTGTTGTTAGGCTGCTGAAAAAAGCAAAGCAATGTTTTGATAAAGCCAAAGTGTTTACAATTTTCAAGGAAATCAACCGATAAATGGCTTACTTATAGTTGTCTCTGCATATTAAGCTGGGATAGGAGAAAGTATTTTAACATCAAAACAATTACACGTGTCACCTTTTAAATTGGAACAGCTGTCTGTAAAATTACATTAACTTTCATAATCATGTGAAAAAAGCATTTTGTGCCCTGCTGTGCTCATGACATTTAAAAACAGTTGTGCTCACAGAAATGCAGGTTCGAATCTTTCATGCAATATGTACAAATGTCATTCCAGCTCACGCTATCCATTTTTTTCCGACGTTCTCCATTTTAAAAGGCAAAGAAAGGAATAAAAATAAAGGGTGTCTGTAAATGTCTTGACTTTTTGGAAAAAAAGTATATATATATATATTTATCATCACCATGACGCAATCTATAGCCCAAAGTTTACAGCAGTCTTAGAATGTGTGTACAGCTAAATGCATAGTCTTTCAAATGCACACAAGAAAGTTTCATCTATGAAAAATGAAAAACTTCTATCCAAAGGTTATATCTCAGAAAAACGCCTTTGTCTATCATTTAAACCCATTCATCATTACTTTTCTATGCAACTGTCCATCGATCCAGTAGTTTTATTGTGGTTCAAATTCAATTTCTGTCCTCTAATGGACTGAATACGTTTTTTTTTTGTTGCTAAAATGTACATTTATCCTTTTTTTTTTTAAAGAAAAGCCAGCCCAATTTCATGGTAATTTGTAGATATTTAATGACATTGCTAATTTTCGTATGACCTTACACATACAAATTAATACCTTTTTTTGCTTAATCTTACATAGTAAACGAGTTGCCAATTCGTAGAAATTTGTACGAATGACCTACAGTACATACACCTCACCACACCACTAAACCTACGCATCACTGAGGTTTAGACAAATCGTACAAAATTATACGAGTGAGGTCATACTAATTCAGTATATCACTAGTTCACTAAATCGTACGTATTTTACGCGTTGCAATTTTTATAGAAATTTGTACAAATGAATTACATCTAACCCCGCCACTACACCAACCCATCACTGGGGTTTAGACAAATCATACAAATTCATACAAGTGAGGTTTTACAAATTCATATGATTTTTGCTAAATCGTACAAATTTTACGAGTTGCCAATTCGTATAAATTTGTACGAATTACCTACACCTAACACCACCCGTAAACCTAGCCGTCGCTAGAATTGAACACGAGACATGAAACTTATTTTTCAAGAAAGAAAGTTATACAGGTCTGGAGCAACATGAGGGTGAGAAAATAATGAAATGAAAATCATTTTTGGCTGAACTATCGCTTTAACTAAATCTATCCTTGGCACAACACGGCTGTAAAGCGTGTCTTAATAAGGCTTGTTTATGGTTCAGGTAAAGTGAGCAGGATTTCAGTTCTGCAATGGTGAGTGAGCAGGAAAGGCTGGGGGTGGGCGGAGTAGCTGCTAGAGAGATGAAATGAAAGACAGAGAGAGAGATGGAGAAAAGGTGAAGAGTGACAGAGGTTTTGCCACGTTCAGGAGAGAGCACAACCTGCCTCACCGGGCTTCAGAGATAATTGGATGGCAGAATAAGAAGAAGAAAAAACTAGTCAGAGATTATTCTACAGGAGAGTGAGATCCTCAGACTATAATGACTGGAAAGAAGTTGGACTTTAATAAGACTGTAAAAGGTGGTGTAATGAAAGTATTCACCCTTCAAATGCAAGTCATGTCAGTGTAGAACAATCTAGATGTAGCTTGTATATGACATATAACTTCTTTGTGAAAAATTATCCTTGTTTTACCAAAATAGCTCATTAGTAAGATTAGAAACAAACAAATGTCAGTGTGGCTGAACAGCAGCTTATTTCCAATAATACTGCATGTTTCCACATCATTTCTCTAAATTCTCAGTTGACTTGTGAACTATTGAGCTTTTATATATATATTTTTTTTTTAATGGCTGCTGCCAAGCAACTGTGTATTTCCTTAAACTAACCAACTTATTCCTGCCATTTCACTGAGGCCAGTTTAGAACTTCCTCTCAATCAAATGCTCTTCAATGTTTTAGCTGCCATTTTCCATGCAGTGATTTAATGAGGCCCTGTGAGGAGCAGCCGTGATTGTAGTAAGGAGGACAATAGCTTTATGATGCAACTTTCCCATTTCATCATTCCGAGGCAAGGAATTTGAATCCCTCAAACATGTAAATAAGGTAGGAAATATATTCTTATAAATACAAGCCCTGAGGTTCAGAGGCCATTTTAGACACAGCAAGATAACAAGAGCCCTGTTGGCGTGACAACTTGAAAGTCTGAATTAATCTCTCGGCTACAAGTTGTCTCCGCAAACCTCACCAACATGAGAACTGTGAATTGTTCATCCACAAAACCTTAAAATAGCTACAAGCGTTTGTTCTCTGAGAACACCATCACCATTAGTGGCTAAAGGAATAATCTTTTGCATAAAAACAAAGTTTGTGCTCAGCTAAAGCCCAGCAAATCTGGGCTGCGTTTAGATGGCTGAACAAAAAATGCTTTCTGGCAAGAATGACAGGAGCGATTATGCATCTTCACAGTGTAACTACTGTATCATCAACAAAGAGCTATCCACTGACACTATCATTCTCATGTCATAAAAACCATTCCACACATATTGTATACTGCGTCAGTGAGAAACAGATTGAGAGTTATTGACTCATCAGGGGTTTTTTTCACTCTGGAAAAAAAAGAGAAAGAAAAATGTAAAACACTCTCCAAGTGAGACCCCTTAGTTTGCGGTTTGAAATCACGCTGAAAGAACATTATTTCCCCCTTCAGCTTAGCCACATGAAAGAGCACTGAAAACCAACTTCCTAATGACACTCCCTATGACATTATCATTTAAATACAATCCCATGTGCATCTTAAATTAGTAGGCCATCGTTAGTATAAATTTGAATAACGTTCAAATGTCGAGAAGGAAGCAACACAGACCATGGCCTTTTGCTGTAGGCATGTAGGATAATAATGAGTGCTTCTTCAACTTCTGGCACAGTTTGTGCAAAAGTTGTTTTTTTTTCTTCTTGATAAAACAAACTGATTTCTGTTTTGTTCTGAAGATAAAATTAAATTTGAGCACAAATATTCAGTTCATCCATTACTTATTTTGATCAAGATTAAAATATTAAAATCAATCCTAAAAGGATTATATATTTTTAAACAAATTTGGACTGTATCTAAGTGCATTTTTATTAGTTGGTTACCAAAGACTTATTTCTTCTAATGTTAAAAGATCAAAATCCACCATAAAAACCTATTTATATAAATTTTTATAGGATCTATCTATCTAGATTTTTTATGTGTAACATCCAGAATGCGGCAGTCCTGTGGGCAAAAATGCCTTGTTGATGCTAGAGGTCAGAGGAGAATGGGCCGACTGATTCAAGCTGATAGA
>JAUMHP010000048.1:12219463-12246436 GCA_032361065.1 Enteromius trimaculatus | reverse complement strand
GACAGCTAACGACCTCAAACAGGTGCTACTAATTTAGAATCATCAGCAGAGAGTAGCTGGACTATTTAAGAGCTAAACAACAAGTCTTTGAGGGTCAGAAATCTGGCTGATAAGGAAGTGATCAAATACTTATTAATACTAATTCCCAAATAAATTGTTTAAAAAATCATACAATGTGATTTCATATTTTTCTTTTTAGATTCTGTCTCTCACAGTGGAAATGAACCTATGCTGAAAATTGTAGACCCCCTCAAAGTAAGAACTTGCAAAATCACAGGGTGATCAAATATTTATTGACCTCAGTATATATCCAAAACTGACCAATCAGATTCCATAAAATCTTCTTTTTGTGTTACAAGAATAATAATAATAAAACTATGTGTTTGAAACAACATGAAAGTGAGAAAATAATGACAGAATTGTAATTTTTGGGTGAACTATCCCTTTAAAACACAGAGGCCCACACACACACATACTCCACGCTCCCCCAGAAAGAGAATATCATGGTCTGTGATTTCAGTAAGGAGCACAACAGCGAAAACACAGCGACGCCATAGATAGTGAGAGACGTTCAGAGACGGCGGAGTCAGTTTCTGCTCAGGAGGAGAGAAAATGGCAGACAACAAATAAAAGAGAGAAGTCGAGGAGGCGTATTATCAATATCCCGCCCTTCATGCAGCCCGCACTAAAGCAGAGAATGAGGAAGCCAGAGAGAAGCAGTCAGCGTTTAGGAAAGCCACTCGGCCCAGCGCTACACATGACAGTGCCCACCATAACGCCACAGTGCTCACTCAGAGGGGTGTCAGTGCTGTACTGTGCAATGCCACAAGTTAAAGAAATAAAACACAAAGAAATCAAGTGAAAAAATTAGGGCTGTCAATTTACATAACGCAATTAAAAAACAAAAGTAATGCCCTAATGTTGAGTCTAATTTGCTAACAAATAATTGTTATTTGAATCTTGAAATGATTCAATTGATCAATTGAATTACAAACTGGACTAAAACAGTCAAGATGGTTCTTGAAACTACAACTCAATGAACTGAGAACCATCTTTTTGGAAACTCAAAATGTAAACCACTCACTGACTTGCAATGAGAGAACTGATGAGTGAGTTCATAGTAAGAGCATTTTGACCGAACCAAGGATTTGACTTGCTTCCATAGATTTTAAAGGGTGACTCCACCCCAAAATGAACATTTTGTAATTAATCACTTATGTCCCATGTCATTCCAAAACAATTTAACATATTTAAAAAAAAATACCAGAAAAGTAAGAAAGATATTGTCAAAGTAGTCTGCCATCAGTGGTTCAATTGGAATTGTATGAAGCGAAGATAATAATTTTTTGTACGCAAAGAGTAGAAAAATGACTTTTTTCAATAATTCATCTCTCTATAAAGCCATTTTGGAGAGGATCAGTAGCGTACACTGTTCTGTGTCAGCTGTGCCACATGGATACACTGTTTTCATTCAAGTACAAATACACATAGAAAACATATCCTTATGTTGCAGCTGACACAGAACAGCGTATGCATTTTGCGTTCAGCGAAACTCTCCAAAATGGCGCCAGTTCTCAATCCCAGTCCTCGCGCTCCACCGTTCCGCGTATGTCTCTCTTTGATAACACACCTGATTCAGATAATCAGCTCTTTAGAGGAGAGCATGAATTGTGTTCTGATGGACATGGTCCCATCACAGTGTTCATTGCTCCCTACTCCCTGAGCAGGGGAAATCCGTTAAAGTTTACTTCATTTTTGAACATTCATTCACAGATTTGCACTGTAAATAAACAAATACGATTTAAATGACGTCTTGCACACTTAAATGCGCTTATGAATGTATAAGTTTGCTTCGAACTGGAATATCCAGTGATGTAAACTTCTCAGGGCACATACGTTCAAATACAACAAACTTCTGCGACATAAGAAACATACACAATGTGCAGAACGGTAGGGCGTGAAGACTGGGATTGAGAATCACTGCGCTGCGAGATTTATTCTTTTTTTAAAAAGTAATTGTTTTTTCTGCATTTTCTTTGCGTACAAAAAATATTCTCTTCACGTTCTTAAAATTCAGATTGAACCACTGATGGCAGATAGACTATCTTGACGATGCCTTTCATACATTTCTGGACCTTGACAGCGTTCATTACATGGCAGTCAATGGGACGGTCACAAGCCTCCCAGTTCTCATTCAAAATCTCTTAAACTGTGTTCCGAAAATTAACAAAGCTTTTACGGTTTTGGAACAATATGGGGGTAAGTGATTAATAACAACATTTTTATTGTGGGGCGAGTAACCCTTTAATGCTAACAAATAATACATACTGGAAATATAATTGGTTTTATCAACACTTATATAAAAAATATTTTTTTTAAACAAAAAGAACATTAAAATATGCAATTGTATGTAAATAAATAAATTATTGTATTTTGCATTGTAAATGCAAATTTACATGTAGGTGACATTTTTTAGGAGCAGAGTCATAGTTTCAACTACTTTCTTAGCAAACATTTATAAGGGATGAAATAAATGTGATTTATTTGATTTAAAAATAACTGATTGACAGCCCTAGAAAAAAAGGAAAATAAATAGTGACGACACACAAAGCTGAACGCCAGCAGGCATCCTGGCCAATCGAGAGAAGGAGAAATTGCAATGAAGAAGAGGTCATTTTTGGTTAGTGCAGCATTTCGGATCCCTTACTGAGCTGCATACAGCATTTGACACATACTGACCTGGACTTGAGACAGCACTAGTTGTTGTGGGCTCAATAATTGCTACAGGAAAAGAAGGGGAGAGGGAAAAAAGGACATTTATATATTATTAACATAATGAAGACCCAAAAAGAAGGGAAAAGAGAACAAAAACATGTAAAGAGTGAAATTTTTGCCTCTGTGGTCAACGGGGTAAAAAAAGGGGCCCTCTACGGCACAAAATAAAACAAATCCCCGCTGAGCTTGATCATCTTGATCAAAATGCAATGTTCAGTCGGGTTTTGTTTGGTTTTTATGTTCAGAGGGTTTTCAATGGAGTCGGTTTTAAATCATATTATGATCGCTGATCTTTGATACTCCAAATTAGAAGCTTCTAAGCATCACTCAATTCAACGGACCGGAATGAAGCTCAGCTCAATTAACACATGAAATTAAATTTGCACCTAGCAGACAGTCATTTAATCATGACGATGTAATATAGTTTTCATATTATTAATAGATATCATACTCTCTCAATTGCCCCAGCTCCCTTTTTGGGAAATGTTAAAAGCAGGACTTTAATGTCAATCCATTTTTAATCTCATATAGGCTCAATATTTTCCAGTGAGTTACTTAACTGATGGTAATTAAAACTTAACTGGGGGATACGTCTAGATCTGGGGGAGATAAACTGGAACTTGAACGTCTTGAATTTTCCATTTGCTGATACATACACATTAAAGAGTAAAATAGAAGAAAAATGGAAAACGAATCCAACAGCCAAAGCAAAAGTACTTTGACACTTAAAAAAAGGTCAGGCTGGCATTGCATTAGATACAAAATATTAAACCAAGTGGCATCTGCAAACAGTGGCTGACTTTATTTTTTTCTAGCAATTACTGGTAAGTATCTGGTCTCAAGGTAATTTTTAGTAGACGTATGTAATAATGCATAAATCTCAAATAATAATAAATGCTATTGTTAAAATATGCCATTTACTCCACTTTCCTTCAACAATGCACTACATGCAGCTTTGAAATTCATATGTTTTCTATTGAATCAAGAGGTCAGTAAATCTGTTTAGATGCTCTACTGGCTAAACATCTTTCCGTAATGTGAACTTGCAGATCAGAGCTCAGAGTTCACCAAACTTGAACTTTGGCACACATGTAAAGGTGAAACTGTCTGCTCATTTGTGTTTCCAGTCTCACAGAATACATGAAAGTGAACGAAACAAACTGTGATGGGGCAGTTCCCTCAAACATGACATTTTTGTCAATGCTTTACTCATACTCATGCTATTGTATAACTTCTTTCTTTTCTTCTGCACAATACAAAAGAAGAATGTTGTTAACCAAACTATTCTGACCAATTTGAAATTGTATAGAGAAAGGAAACACAAATCACATTTCTCAAAATGCATCTCCTTTTATTCTGCAAAGAAAGTCATACAGGTTTGTAATAACATAAGGGTGAATAAATGAACGAATTTTGATTTTTTGGAACACAAAAGATGATATTTATCTCTCTCTTTTTTCATGCATATAATGAAAGTCACTGCGGTCCAATGTTATTTTCACAGTGTTCCTTAAAATCAATTCTTTTGTATTGTACAAAGGTAAGGAATGCATAAAAGTTTCGGAATAAATCATGAAAAAAGTGGCATTTATAAAATAATATCCCTTTATATCACCAGAAAAAGTCCTACTGTATCTTAATTTTAAAAAGTCAATCTATTATCCATAATTTATTTCTTTCAAAGAAAATGTAGATTTACTTCTGCCCAGCTTCATCAAATTTCATAAGCCTGTATTAATTAAATCCCATGAAAAACATTGAAACTTTGAAAACGGTGGTTGCGTGACGGACACTGGCCATTTTTTTAAGGGAAAAAAGGACTCTGGCCACAGTCAAACCATCTGGACGCGTGTCAAAAGTATGATTCTTCCCTTTTAAAATCCGCTGTGACAGTAAAGATGAACTGAACACGAAAAAAAAAAAAAAGTCAGCATCTGTGTTTTCTCTTTTATTGTTCAAATCAACATTACAGTGACTCCGTACAGTAAGAGTGACTTTGTGATTAAGGGGTGTAATGACCTCAACAGAGGCTTCTCTCTGGTAAGCCCTTTCCTAAATTGAGAGCCATGGAGTTGAAATCACAGCGCCTAGAGACAGTTCACATCATTACTGTTCGCAGGTTCAGGGGCAGGGCTGAGACAGTGTGTGTGTGAACACAGACGCTGTGTGTTGCAGCTTTCAGCTGCCGTTCATGCTAAACGCACAGGCATGCAACCTGGAGCAATCATCACCACTGACAGCACTGCACGCTTTGGGAGTAAACTGACATTTCTCTGTAAATCAGAGAAAAAGTATAAAAGCATATTTAGCAAAGGAGGCAAAAGGTGAATTTTCATTGAAAGATTTCATAAAGATTGAAAAACAGAATAATAATAATACTATTAATATTAATAATATGGGTACTTTTGGCCTGCAGAATTTCCGAAATCAAACAACCTTTCACTGGTTTATCTACTTTGTTTAATGTTCAACATTGCACGACATTGCATTTTTCTCTTTCATGAATGTTATTTCCACCACATCTCAAATCGAAATTTATTCTGTATTGGGAATTTCATTTGAAATATTTTTGCTATTTAGACTAGAATTTTGTCTTTCCTACATAATGTATACACAATTACAATGATTGTATGTATTTATGCATTAATTTAAACGTGATTCAAGCATTATCAAGCAGTTATTATGTATTGGATATTGCCTTTTAATTTTTTTCTTCATTTAGACAAGAAAATGAATGGATGGATATTTTTGCTAAGAAACGTCTTGCTAAAATTAATGTTTCCTACACACATACAATTAGAATAAAATCAAGAAACGAATCGCTTGCTTAGAACTAATAAATCTTTAGTATTGATCATTTAGTATTGGTACAAATCTTTGGTTTAAATATTTATGTTTCTCATTAATTTGGCCTACATTGCAATTTTAGTTTTGCTAAAACAATGCTTCTTCTAAAACAAAGATCATATTACTCATCATAGTAATAGTTTTAATGATCTTCATGCAGCTCTAAGGAGGTTTCTTCTCCCTCGGTTCGTATCAGATGAACACTGCAATGTGATTTGTGAAATTTCTTTCCATGTGGAGCTCTTTATATTACAGTATTGCATGACGTGTAATATTCAGGTACTATATAGAGCAATGGAGCCTGCACTGCATACACATAACAGCAGATTGATGTGTACACTAGATGACCTCTGTTCTCACTTCCGAGGAAAAAAACCTATCATCATAGTGGGAGGAATTGCATTTCATTCTATAATAACATCTCATTTTTCCCTTTTCTCTTTCCAAAGAAATGAACATCCAGCTTCTATACAATTCACAGAAATGTAAATTGCCAAGATACGAGTGGAGTGCTATCTGATGTGCATTGTTAGACCACTCCGAGACTGTGAGAGTGAGAATTAAAAACGAGACTACGAGCTGTGCTTGAATTCATTTATTTTACGCCAACCCCTTAACGATGGATTTTAAAACTTGAAGGTCAAAATGAATTATTTGAAGGGGCTAATTTTCTCTAATCTTCAGAAGCACAACGCACAGTACTGATGAAGAAAAACTTTGGCTGCATCCTTGAACGGCTAAACCTTCTATCTTTCATGCATGGCCAGACGCATCGCAAGGATTGCCTATTTCTCCAGGCGGTTTTAACCGCCGTCTCCATTAATGATTGGACAGGAGGTGTTTTATAGCCAAAACAGACTCTCTGCATCACAAACACCTTATTTTTCAAGGACCTGCTCGCCGCACATTCAGCGTACAAACAGCGATGCGGCACCCTTTAAGACGTCAAAATGATGACTGTTGTAATACAAGATAAAAGTCAATGAGAAAGATAAATGTCAGTCCATCTGTTCAGCTGTCCTTTTCAGCACCGGACTGAATTTGATTAGAGCTTCAAAACCACTGCAAACGAAGACAACAAAACACAACCTCGACAAGAAAATGCAGTATAATACCAATCTCTCATACAGTATGCACATCAAAAGAGCAGCAACGAAACGGGTTAATGTAATAGCATTCGCAATCTCAGCCTCAGACGGCACGTCCTCAGACCCCTTCGTACGACAGACTGTCTGATACATGAGCACAAAAAGCTGGAGAGCACTTTCTCAGTCTGGCAAGCTCTAATCTGATTGGCTGGTTTTATGCAGCTTTTGGGACTAAGGGCACATAGTCGAGTTTACACGGCTGATACAATAAGCGCTTTTCAGTAAGATCAAATCGCCGGATTTGCAGAAGTTTGCAAAGTCATTGGCATCAAATTTGAAAGATATTCCAGAGTTTTGTTTGAGGCACTTAGAAGCAAGTAAACTTGATATCCGTAAGTATAACTTTGTAGGCATGTCAGTGAAATAATCATTGCTTATTATATTTGGCCAGGCTGATTGCATTATTTACATCAATTTTTTGCTTTTTTATTTAATAAACAAAACAATAATTATACTATTATACGAAGACTGACGTCGACAATGGTGAACCGTGAAAGATACAGAATTTGGTTAGTCTCTTTAAATGCCAGTCATACATCTATATTGGTGGTTCTAATAGTTGCAATGTAGACCAGATTTTACACGGCTATGCAAAACTATATTGTTGTAACATGAAGTTCGTTTGAATTGTGTTTAGAAGAACATATAATCGAAAATAACAGCCAATCGCATTCATAATCCATGGGCACTTAACACAGCACTTAAATGTTTCAGCATAAATTGTGCACAGTCTGTATTTGGCAGTTCTTTACAGTGCAAGTAGAGGTGCTTGGGGGGGGAAGGCAACCTGATATATGATTGATGGGGAAATAAGAATAGGATCAGGAGGGCTGGCTCAACGGCAAGATGAATGCATGAGTTTCCCAGCCTGGAGAAAACGATATTCATGAGAATAAATTGACATCATATCTTCTGTTCTAGTTCACCTTCCATTTCATCCCTTCTTTTATGCCTCCACCCCATGACTCAGACAGGGTCACAGTATGGTAACCACGACAACAACATCCGGCACAACTCAGTAAGAGCGGTAAAGAAAAACCAGGACAAGAAGAAACAGCGAGATATGAAAAGATGACATTGAGGTTATGATTGATAGGCATGGCAAATGAACAAGGCTTCCATTAGCTGGTGCCTGCAGAAGATGTGGAGGCTTTATCAAGGGAGGCTGAAAGCTTCTTCGGGTTATGAGTGTTTCTAGTCTGTTTTAGTCATACTCCAATGACAGGTTGGAGGAGATTATTCGGCAAAGCCTACGCTGTGCTACAAGCAAAAATGAGGGGGGAAAGATAGCTTGGATTACAGAGCAGACGAAATCTGCCAATTAAGGACAACAAAATCTTTGCTTTTTCAGCGTTGCGCCTTAGAGTCAGGACAGCAAAATGCAGAAAAAAAGATTTGCAGAAAATCTCAGACACGCCAGATATGGAAAACAGCAGGTTTGCAATGTACCTTGCTACAACGTGTGAGATGCATTTACTTCCTCACACATACAAACTTGTTTATGCTATGTAAGACATAAAAAGAGAAAGCTAGGGTGTTAACAGTTTTACATTTCACAGTTTCTACAAAAATATGCTGCAATTCGCGATATGCATAATGTGAAAATCTTCACATGCACATTATTTAGATCAATGATCTGAAAGCAAAGCAAATTATCTATCTAGATCAGGGGTCACCAAGTTCGGTCCTGGGGGGCCGGTAAGCTCCAACCCTAATCAAGCACACCTGACGCTGATAATTAAGGTCTAACTAGGTATACTTGAAACTTCCAGGCAGGTGTATTAAGGCAAGTGAGAACTAAACTCTGCAGACCACCGGCCCTCCAGGACCGAACTTGGTGACCCCTGATCTAGGTTAACCCTCACGGATGAAAATCAAAGGACATGATGGCCCCCTGTACACTTGTAGCTTACATCAGAGTTTGCGCTAACCAAAAAATTCCCATCGTTCACCGAATTTGTAAAACACGGATAAATCAAAATGCTCACAGATTAAAATAAGCCATTTGGTCTATTGCATTTGGCCGCTTTTGAAACATTCCCACAGTAAAGGATGCTAATAGGGATTAGAAGTGAAGAAAAGGGTGGAAAATAAAGTTTTAAAGCGCCCACGCGAAAACAGACTGGGAGAGAGTCGAGAGTGAGGATTTGAAAAAAGAAATGAGAGATTTCAAGTGTAGTGCAGTGGAACAATTCATGGGATATTGTTCATTAAATTGGGTGACCAGATCCTAAAACCACAGTGTAAAACAGAATAAAAAAGACAGCAAACCACAACACAGAGCTTGTGCCAGCAACTTGTGCCGTTCTTGGAATAAGAACTACTAAAAACAACCTCAAACCATATTTAAATGTGGTTCCTGTGATCCGATCACAATTTGCCCTGGTGTTAAATGCTATCCGATTGTGATCCGATCACTGAAAACGCACTTTAATGCCAGGTGCAAAAAGGGCCAAAAGTCCAATCAAATGTGATGACAGTGAGTAATGGAGAAAGAGCCACGTAAATGTCAAGATACTCTAATTCATACCACATGTGCAACGCATCACCAATTTTTCTCAACACAACATTAAAATGACTTCAAAAAACATCCATTTGTTAAATTCATCACCTTTGCCCAATGCCTGCAGATTTCCGTCTTCAAAAAGAGCCTGTTCAGTGAACTGATGTTCACAGACAATGGTCAGGAAGGTTTTAGAAATTAAACAAAGGAGACTAACTGCCAGACATTTGTTCCCTCACAAAACCGTTTGGGAATGTGTGCTTGTTGAAGAAAAAAAAATCTAATGAAATACAGTAAAAATACTGTACAATGTAGTGAAGAAATCTGCGGTTGTTATTTTCGTTATAGTCAATAACTAGTAGTGCTAAACCCATTCTTGAGAATTAATATCTTTCACACTAATGAATTCCCACTGAGCCGTTGAGGAAAACAAAGACTGACTGAGTGTGTTGCTTTGGCATGCATTTTTTATCTGAATCTGTCTTTGACTATTGCAACCAAGGCCATTAGCTATATTGAGGTCATTTGGCAATTGGTAAGGCTTAAATAATGCACTTTTAAACATGTGGTTCGATCTCTGAGTGTATCTGACTGTAACGTCATTAGCAGAGTTCATGCCAACGCCAACGTTTCATCAAAGTGCACTTTTTCTTAATGAAAATTTAATCTCTTAAGCAGAATGTCAGTTAACATTCTAATTCTGCTGTTAAAAATTACATTCAAAAACGTACTTTACGTGAAGCATAAAACAATGAGAAGAAAAATATTCAGGCCAGTGAGGACCTAATCGAGTTTAGAAATGTGTGCCAGCTCTCTTTTAGTGGTAATACTGGCCCAGTGTAGATAATAAAAACAATAAAAAACGTCTGTTTTGAAGGTTCATTTTGGGCAAAGCCTACCAAAAAACAGAAAATTCTGTCAATATTTACCCCTCCTCATATTGTTTAAAATATTTTTCATCAGTGGAAAACAAAAGGAGACATTCAGAAGCATGTTTAAGTGTTTCGTGCATACAAAGAACGTTAGTGGGGTCCCAAAACAACATTGGATTCAACACTAGAGTCGGATGCTTTATACTTTTTTGTGTTCCACAGAAAAAATAAATACATACAGGTTTGAAACAAGATGAGGTGAATAAATGATGACCAAATTTGGGTTTTGGGCAAACTTGAGGTCAATTCCCCTTTTATCCAAAAACACTAAATCTTGACATTCAAGTGCAGAATAATGGCCTTTACCCCCGTTTACATTCACCTTGTCACAGAAGACCTTTAATAGAAGCTCATGCCATTAAAGAGCATTTCACTATGCTAAATACCCTTTATACACGCCAAAAGCACTCAATCACTTTGATGTTGGCAGGCATACAGTACAAAAAAATGACCCAGGTTGGATCCATAGGGGGGAAGTACTTAATTCTGCGTCTGGGGATACTGTATGTCTGGGATGAAGAGTCAACAAAACAAATGTGTGGGAATAATCTAAGAAACACTTTCAATCAATACAAGGTATAAAATATGAGGGCGGAAATCATACGCCGGGCTAAAAATAGAGCGAAATGATAGGTTTCTCCATGCTGAGGGGAAAATCAAACACTGCACTTTGATTAGTACTCCACACCTTGTCTCTGAGGTTGAGGTCCTCCATTAAATATTAATGTGTCCCTGAATCCACCTTTGCTTCATCAATACGTATTGACCAATATTATAACAGCAATTTAGTCCCAGGCAACGATGACCAGCTCTTGCATTTGCAATCTCTACAGATGTGGAAATGTGTGTCTTGTGGAGGAAAATTGCTTGCCATTTCTCATTAGGAGCACAGTAGGGTAGGTTTCCTTTTCATTAGCGAAGAGGAAAATAAGAGGTACGAAGGAACTCTGGTGGGAGGAGAAGATGCAGCTTTCTGGTCTATTCTGGGTTTCTCGCATCACAGACTGTCGGTCTTCAGTAGAACGTGAAAGATACTGGAATTTTTCATCTCAGCTGGGCCTTTGATATGCTTCATTTAAAAGCAGGGGACTTAACTTTTCCATCTGCCACTTTTAAGACTATCACTATTTTTTTTTTCTTGTTGATGTTGTTTTTTTGTTTTCATTTGTTTATCTTGTTAGCCCACTTACTTTTATTATTGACTCAGCGGCCAGTGAATCAGAAAAACGAAGCGCTTCAAACAGACTGCTCAAAGAAATTGCATCTCATTTTAAGAGCTCTTTGAAAACGCTTCACAGAAAACTTCAGGCTCCAAAACAATGACCTATTTGAATAGCATCTTCTCTCATTTCCTCTCCAACATATGCATTGAAGATGGAGGAAAACACTGCATTTTCTCTGAGGAGCTCGGAGACGACTGTAACAGCGTGTGAGCAAAGCAATGCAACTAGCAGGACAACAAGAGTTATCCAGGGGAGAGTAATGCTTGTTACTTACGAATCAGAGGCACACTGGCGTTGGCTGTTCCCAACCTGTTGACGGCCACACAGGTGTAGTTGCCATAGCGATCCTGTGTCATGTTCTTCACTGTGAGAACTGATCTGGAGCTGAGGTTCTTGATGTCTATTCCTTGGCCCATGTTAATCCTGAAAATAGGACCATGAGTTGACATGACACGTCAAACGGTGACACCTGCTGCAGTATGGCATTCTATAAATCCATCCATCGACACATATTTTTAGCAGCACTTCTCATTTATACATGCAGGGAGGCTACATGGAATACAACATAAAAAACTATTTTTTGTCACACTAATGACATAAACTGGAAAAAAAAATGATTGAAAGGTGAAAAACACACAGAATACACAAAAAGTGTCAGAATATTTTTTTTACTATTTTTAAGATTTATGAAAGAATTGGAAAAACAATGTTTTAAACTAACACAAAATATTCAACACTGATAATAAAAATAAATGTTTCTTGAGCACTGGATAACATATTTGTATGATTTTTGAAGGATTGTGTGACACTAAAGGCCAGAGTAATGGCTGATGAAAAGTCAGCTTTGCAAGAATAAATTGCATTTAAAAAAAACATAAAAGTAGAAAATTATTATAATTAAACATTTTGAATTGGAACATTAATTTCCTACTGTTTTTATTGTGTCATTAATAAATAAGAACAGAAGTGTATATTTGCATATATAAAATGATGAATTAAACTAATTAAATTTTTTAAATTATATATGCCAAGATATGAACAATTTGCCTATTCTCATTTCTTTAATTTGATATTTTCTACTTTTTCCATATTTTTTACTGCTTTTTGTGGTGGTCAAAACTATTTAAATATTTGACTAAACTATTATTATTCGTGATCATTTTTGAAAGGTACATAACTACTTTATTACAGAATTGATGATCAGTGTTTCAGTAACATAAATAACTTATAAGTTGATTATTCCAAAATGAATATTTTCTCCCAGTCAGGCAGACCAAACATAAAGACAATAAAGTCTGAACATAAGGGTTAAACATGAATAATTCCTGCAAAATAAAAGGAATTATCACCAAAATATGTGAAAACTATTCAAAGAAACTGTATGTATGGATATTATAACATTAATATTGTTCCTCTGAGGTGTCACACTGTTATGGAGGATGATAACGCACTGATTTCTTTCGTCATCTAAGAACGGTATATAATAATGTTTTGGACACATATTAATGTTTCTAACACCAAAAGATGGCAGGTAGATATATGGTAGTATGTGAGTTATGAAGCAAAATGTAAAAAATTACAATTGCCCCTGGTCCTGAGGGAATAGCCAAAGGGAAGATCAGAAGAAGAAAAATTTGCACATGGCTTGTAGCTTTGTCAAGGTCTAAAGTTCAGCTCGGTTGCTCGAGAGTCCTGACTTTGGGTCATCTGCGTTACTCTCACAGGTAAAGCGATGTGCTGACCTTTTGTCCCCTAACTCTCAAGTAGCTTGTCTCCTGCTGACACTTGCTTAAATAAGAACAAAAACTTTTCTTAAAACAAAAGACAACTGCTACCACTGTACCAGAGTGTTATAGTCCACTATACACAAGGATATTTAAATAATCTATTCAGAATCACCTTGCTTATACATTATAACATTATGTTCAGACTCAGTTATTAGCAAGCAATTGGAAAACAGAACAATGTTTTAGACAGTCACAATTTAACGTGTACTTTGCATTGCAAAATGATCTAATTTAGGGATCCAACTATCTTAAATATAGGTCTATTTAGTTCATAATATACATGGTTATATTTTTTTATGATTCTGCATTATTCCTGTCTGTTTCTTCAATATTACTCTAACTGTTTCTCTTTCACTATTTTACTCTGCTGTTTGTTCGACACTTAGTTGGTACATTCAGACAAATACAGTAAAACAGACAGTTTAGCAACAATGCTCAATGTAAAGCCTTAGATTAAGCAGAGTACAGACCCAATGCCAATAAGCCTCCTTTGCAATTTGAATAAATTGAGTGAAGCCTATAATTACAATTAGCACAGTGTGAACTGCTGATTCAGATCGTACTCAGCAAGAGTGGGTAAATGACGGGTAATGGGGTAATTTGGTATTTAAATTCAAGAACCACCACTTGAGTCAATGCTGATTGGTGCGAAGACTTGGAATGCTCTTTACTAGTGATGAGGTTATACAAACATACAATTAAAATGCAGGGTTAAAATAGTAAGACAGATCCTCCTAATATACACAGGTTTGTATGTATTTCAACTTTGATAAAACTGTATAAAATTGGTGCATTTAGAAGTAGATTTTAGTATACCTCTGATTTATTTTCTTATTTGATCACTTTCCATAACATTTCAGTAATTTGGCTGTTTTTAAACATAATCAAATGTTGTTAACAGTTTTGTTTTTTTAACTTACACGGTGATTTGTTCTAGAGCTAGGAATATGCCAGTGAGTAATGTCAGCCTTAAGTGTGCTCTCTATTTTTAGTTTTTCTAAAACTTTTTTTTTACATTTTACAAATACTTCAGAGTTCAATTCTGAAAATCTCCAACTGATGCAGTTAAAGAAGCTTTGGTTTTGGAAATGCAGAAACCTAAAAATAAAATACACGCATCTAGAAACAAATACTGGTGCACAGCCATAAATAAATGTTTGCCGAAAACCAAAACATACTGACATTCCCAGAACGGGGTCGAAACGTTGTGAAAAAATTGGAACAACTAGCAGTGAGCCAGTGTTTTTTATTGTGTTGACAGTGATGAATATTTGCATATTGGCATCCTTTCTTGCATTCATTTGCATATTGAATTGGGATTGGTCTTATCTCTCTTACATCTACTTAACCATCTGTAGCCAACTTTACATTGCAATGAGTGAAAGCCACATTGTGTGCTGATACTTGTACACAACTGACAGAAAACTAGAAGCATACTGAGTGTCGTGACAATGGCAGAGTTCAAATCAGATGGATCTGATTTGACATTTCATTTCCACACAACCGAAGCAGCCCTAAAACTACTCCTCGTCTTGCAAACACTAGTCTTTCCCTCTAGAAAGTCACTATTTTAGCACTTTTAGGATACTAAAAATGCATTTCGCCCCTCCCCCAAAAAACTGAATGGCCCGGTTTCACAGACAGGGTTTAGCCTAAGCCAGGATTAGGCCATAGTTCAATTAGGACATTTAATTATCTTTTATATACATGCCTTAGAAAAAGGCATTACTGGCATGCATCTTAAGACAAAACAAAGGCACTGACATGTTTTAACATCAGTCAGTGCAGGTTTCTTTTAGTTGAAACAGCTCAGATTTACATTTTAGTCTAGTACTAGGGTTAAGCCTTGTCTGTGAAACCGGGGGAATGGGTTTAAACCGATGCTTAAAGTAATACACAATGCTGACTGATCAATTAGGACACGTTTTTGTGTTACTCATATCACTCAAATTGTACAGTTTGCTTCAGAGCTCTTTCACAAAGTATTTCTGCCAGAAGTGTTTGACTTTAATTAAAAGTTAAAAATGATGGTTAAGTTGCAAAAGTGATTTTCATGAGCTTATGCTGTGCCAAGAGTCCCTATCTTTCAAAATTAAGACTCTTTAATAAGACACTTTGTAATATTTGATAAGCTGCAGATCCATAGCTATTAAACTAATACTACTAAAGACTGTAATACAGCTTTAGATCAACGTTCAGTGATTAAACCTCAGGCGAAATTCTCAAAAACCGCTGTACAGTTTGATTGTACTGTAATTATTCAGTGGATTCAACAAAGGCAGTGACTGCAAATGAATACTGATCAAAATACAGCATTTTTTTTTTTTTTTTTTTACATAAGCACACTTGCCACAAAAAGCGACCTCGACAGACATTAACCTTCTCTGTGGTGAGCATTTTGAATCACAAATAAACTCACTTAACATGCATAATGTATGATAAATGATCACTGTACAGCTAATCTAATGAAATGAAGGCTTTTATCATTCATCATTCTTGGTTTTACCTTTTCTCTCCCTTGTACCACTCAAAGACCGGAGAGGGGACAGCTGCTGCCTCGCATCTCAGCAGGGCAATCTGACCCGGTCGGACCCCGTTACTTTTCATCTCATGGATTGCTGGAGGAACTACAGAAAGGAAATAAAAACCAACGTGATTTAGCGAAAGAGTGAAGCAAGCAAACTCAACTAAGCTAACCCTCCGAGCCGGTCAGAGAGGGAAAATCCTTCTGAAATGCAACGATTTCATTTACAGCCGAGTGAATGAAATGAATTAGCAACTAGATTCAGAGTGGTCAACATCTGTAAGTCTTATGGGTGCAATGCTGAGAAATACCATTCGTCCCAAGGGTTGGAGAAATGAAATGAACTGCTCAGTGATAAATTGTTTAATGGCTGTTCAAAGGCTGGGGAGCTGAGGAAGGTTCTCTGAATATGTGCATGTAAAATGAGGGCCCTTTCATGTTCACAAATGCATTGTAAATCTCTCTAGCGGTGTCAGTTAAGAGCTTTAACTACAGGCTGAATTTTTATTTTCCAGCTCGTCAAGAAGCAACAATCCTCTTTTCAATGGGGGGAAAAAGAAATGTTTATCATACATAAATCTTCATTGTATATTATTTCTTATAGCAGGAGTAAACAGAGTGAGCTACTAGAATGGCGTGCTTTAAAATACAAAATGACATATAGAAAAAGGCTATGAAAGAAATAACACAGTGCTTAATATACGCACAAATAAAGCAGGCGTGTACCGCATACTAAGTTGAATACGATATAACAGAAAAAAAAAAAATCTGAAAATAACTCCCTTCAAGCAGGTGATCCACTTATGTCTTTCTAGCTAGCGTTAAATTACTTGCTATGTCTGAACTTGAGTGGGGGACATTTATATTCCAGGCAACTCGTTCTTTGAAAATCACCTGCAAGTTATTGAGGTCTGTGTTCAGACTATTTTTTCCTGATTGAATTTTTGACATTCTCTTCTATAACCCTAGCGTTGAAGGTATGAAGTTCTCCAGGCCTTCAATGTAATACATTTCATGTTATCTGAAGGCTGAACAGAAATTTCCACCATTGTGGTGAGAACAGTAACAAGGATTTTTAAGAATGATGGGCTCCATAAGTTATGTCACAAAGATGTGTTACAGCATCAACAAATGTGAAGGCATGCTCTTCCTCACATTGTACAAGGAAGTGAAAGTTTCTCTCATTTCTCGGATCAAGAAAACTAATTTGAAGCAATTGAAATTCAAAGCATCTAACAGCAAGTGTGAGGAAAATCCTGAATGTGAAGCCGGAACATTCACTGAGATGAGAAAAAACGTATACAGTATTTGCTAGATGGATTACCATCTGCATGTCAGGTACCAATCGCTTAGATCAAATAATAATTACCTTCACTAAAGAAATTTCCATGACTCTTTTTAGTCCTAGAAATCAAAATGTTTTCCAAGGCTGTGAGAACCGTGCATAAAGAACATGGATATCCATCATTGTAATCACTGTGTTGAGAAATTTAGTTCTGTGATATTGTGCTGCTCATCATTTCTTCACTGCACAATCTCTTGGGAAGGTATGAAAATAGCAGTGTGACACATCAACGCAGCTTGAATGCAGAGTTTTGGCATATGTTGGAAGAGAAGTCTGTCTGATCCAGAAAAGTGGCAATGGATGAATCTTCTGCTTTGGCTGGATCATGCATTTACAGTACAGGCATCAACCCATGAAAATGCCTAGGGAGCATTACATAACCTGAGCATCACAGAAGCAGGCTAGCATAAGATTTAAGGATAACATAAAATAAGAGATTAAAGGAACACATTGCTGATGACAAAGGCGAGGACAAATGACAGCTGAGCCTATAATATATGGGTGCAGAAAGGACAAGGCTGAGTGCAGAGAATTTAAAATCAAAGTGAACTGCTTTTTGAAACCCATTTTACTGCAGTAATCTGATGTATGAGTGAAACATGAGAACACAGCAAAAAATAGGAACATGATATAAATCATTACAAATTCTTATTTTTTAGGTTACTAAAAACATCGGAAACGTCTTAATTTCCAGTTCTGGTCAATATAATGCATCTTTGCTGAATAAAATTATTATTAATTTTCTTTTTAAATATAATCCCCCCTTTAATGCTAATAATAACTAGATCACAAATACCACAATTTTTGTTTTTTTAACATGAATAAAAACAAGAAATTTTTATTTAGCACTAAATTAGCCTAAAGTGGCACTGGAGTAACAGCTACTGAAAATTCAGATTCAATTTTTATACATTTAACTAGTAAACCAATTACAATATCATAATATTTTTTACGAAATTAATTTTTACACTACTTTCATAAAATCAATGCAGCCTTGATAAGCATAAAACATTTCATTGAAAAGCATTAAAACATATATTCATATAAATTAATATACATATATAAGTATATTAATATACATTTTAATGACTACTACAAAAATAAAAGTATTCCAAACTTACTATAAGAAATCTACATACAGTATTTATGTATAAAACGTAATGCAAAAGTAAGATTTATGGCATAATATGTTTATGCGAAGAATATTTCGTGATCTGTGTATAATTGAATTCCATTGTCATAATGGAATTCAATTATACACAGATCACGAAATATTCTTCATTTACAATCATCACTCGACATCAGGTGTCAAAAGCAATTTAAAATACATATTTAGAACATGCTGTGAAAAAGACTTCAGCATTTCAAATCAGGTGTCAGGTGATATGATAGCGTCCGTATTTGCAGCGCCAAGTTCAGCCTTTAACAGAAAACTGAATCTCTCTAGCCCTGTTTACTTCAAACATTTGCCACACTACCTGACATTTCAGTTGGGATGCAGTTGAAATATTTCACACCTTCTCTGGCCCGTTAATCAGTGTGAGCTTACTTTAAATGGATTTGGATGCTATAATATGGCATTGAGAAGCAGAACCAGCAAATTCTCTGCATATAGAGCCAACGAGAGAGAATCCAAGGGTGCATTTACTAGAAACATCTATGCTGTATGTGTGTGCATGCTTCAAATCTGCTAGAACACCTCCATATTGAAGGTTAAAGAAGTGGATTTCAAGTTAATTCAGCTTATGCGTTTTGCACATAAAAACAAGAGATTTGAGAGCGGCTGAAATCTGCTGAGAGTGAGATATGGTATGTATCTGTCTGTGTCATTCATCACTGAGATTTGTGCTGTATTGTAAGCTATTGGCATGCCTTGGCAGGCTGCCTAATAGCACAAGAGAAGCTGGCTCTGATATATATCCACACAGCTAACTTCTCCTATCTAACAAACCACTGCATCTGTCCTCACTGAGGGATGATCCAGTTCATTATAAAGCTGCATTAGCAAGAACTACCCAGGGAGGAAAACAAAGCATTAGCCACAACTGCAACCACAACTTTTCACATTAATTAAAATCATTTGAGCACATATACTGCAGTGATAAAGGGTCCGGAGGGACAGAATTCATACAAGCCATCCAATTTTAAACATCAAAATATACTTTAAAGCAGAATGGAAATGAATGTATAAGCTAGTCTTTGCATACTTAAAAAAAAAAAACAAAACAAAAAAACAATTCCAATAAATGATGCACAAAGAACTGATGTGCCAAATAGCAAAATTCTCACCTGACTGGTTTTGAATAAAAAATATTTTTAGCCCTCATAACAAGAATAAGCAGAGCACACACACAACAAAATGTAGTTTATGGTAAGGTATATAAAGCAGATTATTTATCAAGAATTCATTGGCATCAAATATTTTTTTGATGAAGAATGTTTCAAATGCCAGTACAATGACGTCAGAATATTAATTTCCGTGCAAACTATACTCTTAAATATTTGTGTTAGGAGAGAACCTTCACACAATGAATCACGAAAAAAATAAAATCTCTGTTAAACTCATACGCACGGCTTCTAAGATTCAATTACATTAGTCTTTTAAGAAGTTCTCATTATAGCAATCACACATCAGCACAAGCTAATGCAAAATCATGGTGTAAAAACCACGAAAGCCCTGCAATCCCAGTCATTTACAGGCTTCAAAACAAAAGAGTGCAACTGTAAATCATTGGTGAGTTTCTAAGCTCGTACCAGATGGGAGGGTCTGAAAATAGCAAAGTTGGCATGAAAAATGGATGCTGCGGGGCTTACTGTTTGACAAATTTGCCAGTTGCGGCTTGATCACAAACGCAAATTAAAATGACAAGGCAGAGATTATGTTTTAGAATACCTGTGAACACAGCACCTCGCAAACCGGCGAATACGTCAATATATGCCAAACAAGGTTCCCTAGGGTTCGGTGCCTTTGTGATTCGTCTTTCATGCACAGATTTGACACTTCGAAAAATGCAGGTTGACTAATTCAAAATAAACTGCTATTGAATAATATTTTTATTGTTGGGATAAAGCTAGCCATGGTATAACCTGATCTTTCAAAAGGAAAAAACTGAATAGGAGCCCCAGTTTAATCAAGTTAAATAGGATTTTCTGTTATTACATTGAAGCCTGAGGTTAGTGGGTTGAACTGAAACTGCATGCTAATCCAGTTTATCATTTTTCCTCTAAATAAGTGTCATAACATCACAGCAGCAGGTTCGTTAAGTTGGTGGCGGGTGGATGTACAGAATGACTAACTGGCACATCTCCCAACCAACAATAATTAATTTATCATATGACGCTTTGGAGGAAGGGATGATTTATACAGTCTTGAACCTTTATCCTCCCAACAAGTATAACATGTTATTTTAATTACAAGATCAATTAATAACCCACCTCTTCAGCCAGAGGCTAAAATGAGTTTTCTTCACAATTAAGGAATGGACTCATCAGTCCATGACTTATCAGCTTACAAACAGAGAGACTGCTTCAATTGCTGTCTCCACCTCATTGTCCTATTCTGTTCGCCAGCACTGGGTTTAGCAGCCAAGATTTATTAATTCATTAAGTTTTCCATTTAAAATTCAAGAATAACATCATGTTCTTTCTCTAACACATCCAATCCTTCTAAATAACACGCATGCTAAGGGAACACAGGCTTTGTATGTTCCACAGAGAATATGCACTGTGGAGAAAAGTATCGAGCTGAATGAAATCATTAACCACAGTGTCACAAATCTACGTAAATAGACAAATTGGCTTTTAACCTATTATGCCAAGGAATAGGAGCCATATTGTACTGTGCTATGAGGGTGGACACTTCTGACAAGCTGTTAATTGTCTGTAAAGCCTTAGAATATCAAAAGGACATAATTCATAGATTCATTTATGGAAATGCATTACGAACTTCCGATAGCTTGTGCGTCAGAGGTACACAGCTTGCATTTTTTGGGGGGAGTTTCAATACGAACATTTACATCACAGCAATTGGTGAAGGACAATGCAATATGTGTGTCCAGCTCAGGCCAGAACGACGCTATAGATAGACCTTTAGTTTGTTTCTACTGAGAACTACACAGAAAACAAAAAGTCATTCACAAAATAGGATCACAAAGGAACAGAAGATGACTAACTTAATTACTCAACTAAAATAAATAAATGAATAAGTTACAATATATTTTGAAATATAAAATTGCCATAAAATCAAAGCCACTTTTCTAACTAAAGTTATGTTCCAAATTTGATGTTGATATCACAAAAACGTAGGTTCCTGTAATTTATTTAGTTATTTTCCTGTCACAGATGTATACATTTCTCAAACCTTGGAGTATAGAAGCTCAAGACTGTTTAATTATACTGTATGTGTTTTGTTCAAATCAGAAAAAGTTTTGGTTAATACATTTTGTTACTTAACACTAAACGATTAAAAAACACAATTCTCATTGACAAATTTAGATTTGTTATGCTTTCAAATGATATCCAGTTGAACATGTTGTGGGAAAAAGAGACTGAATAGCATTTTCTTGCAAAACATTAATTTTAACAATCTGTTTTATTCACAACTGCATTTTTTTCACAGCAGCACGTTATAAAGATGAAATGAAAATACTGTAAAACATTTTACTCAACATTTGTGTTTTAATGCTTATTGTAGTGTCATGCCTTTAGCTTAGCAACGTCTCAACAGCAACTTGATTGAAATCAATTGCTGCCTATGTAGGAAGCAGACAGCAAGGCAGTTCAGTAAGTTTTGGAACAGAGGCAATGACATTCATTGATTTCAAAAGCCAATTGTAAGCCCTGGACAACTGTTGAGATTGACTACTTCTGGCTAGTTTTTTTTATGCTAGGGTTTCTATTGATGTAAAATTATAACTGAATGGCATTCAGAGGCCTCCCCCATATCCTTCTTATCCAGTCTTGCAGACAAAGAGGCCCTTTCATAGCTTTACAACGTTCAGGAATTTTCACAAATCTACATTTGCCATTTGCTAACTGGGAAACCTTCCACAATTTCTGTCACACTTCAAATCATACAGAAATGATGGGTCACTATCGGACAGGGCATTTCTTCTCTGATAAATCTCAATGTTCCATAAAAACGCGCTGTGCTTTTAACATATGCTTGGTTGGCTGCAATGTACTGCACAACCCAATGAATACAGCTGTACAAGTTGAAAACTCTTTCAGCAATATGAATATGTCAAATCATAACTGCATCAGTCCGTGCATGGATACAATCATTAGAGTAAAATGTCAAGCCGGTAACAGCATAAAGTCTTTAATTGCATTTACAAATAAGGTGAATACAAATTAGGACAACCGCGATGAAGCCTTGACTTTTTAAATATACAATGTTTAGTCAATAAAAGCAAAAAAAAAGACTGCACAGTGAATATAGATGATAATGCAATACATTCAAATGCATTATGCTAATATTAGAAGATGCATATGGAGCTGTTACTAACTACACATGAACCTAAGACATAAAATGTTGTTTCTTACATTGCATCTTAAAATGATGTCCGTTTAGGGACAAATATGACCATTTTTATGTTGATTTATGCTTGCAGCACAGACCATGTGTAAATGACTACACTATCACCATGAGACTAAAGAGAAAACAGTCAGTTTTAATTTACAAAGTATTAAAAAAATTACAAACTTGAATATACACAAGTTGTCCATTTAGGGAACTAAAAGAAAAAAAATAATTTAAATCATAAGTGCAATGTCATTTTAGTGACAATGAGATTATTTTTATATTGTCCCTTTCTTCTTTAGTTAAAGCTTTATTCATTTGAATATTTTTTTTGTCATTTTTATGTATTTTATGTATTTAATTTTTTATACTAATTTTATTTATTTTAGTAAATGAATTTCACTTAAATAAAATAAGAAATGTTACTAGTCGAAGTTAAACTTTTTTTTTTTTTTTTTTATTGTTTATTTTGTTTTAAGCTACATATTTTGTGGTTTTAGTCACATACTGTACGTTTATCTAAACCCCCAAGCATTCAGAGAGTGATTGAAATTTGTTTTGGGCCTTCGAAAGGCATGTTCAATTGTCTTCAGTGAGTGAAAAGCAGACTCAATTGGATTAAGCAAGTGAATGACTTGATTGGTCAAGACTAGTTGTCTACTGGGCTCTGAAAAACTCCTTTGGTTGCATTAGCAGCATTCATCTTCATTACAGCTCACATTACATTAATAAGCAATCACATCACTAAAGTCAAGGACAGAATTAGCCGTACATGCCTGGGGCATAGTACTCAGCCATGTCTCACAAATAGGGTCGTATGCTTTGGATCACAAGCACTTCTTTTTTCGGCGTTCTTTGTTTTTCTAACAAGTGATTTGAACATACCTGCTTTGCCTCTGATCAGTTTATCCTGCTGCTCGGCCTAATGACAACATGCTTTATCAGAACTGACATGTCTTTGGTCCTCATGTTGAGAAATTCCAGCAACAGACTCACAAATGCAAATGCCTATAATGAACTCACAACTTTCTGACAGCTTTCTTGTGCATTAAAAATGCAACAACACACTTGGCCGAAAACAATTGGCTGAACAGCCAATTTAAAATGGAAAGAATGCATGAAAAAGGGACAGTAATTGCAACATCGTTCACAGATTGTTTAAATAACCTCAAATTACAGCTGAAGTTTAAGCTGCACTATAACCTCTTACTCAATGACTATGTTTACACAGTGTGCAGAAGTGGACTCTTGGCCTCATTAGGACAATAACAGGAAACTGCCATGTAAACACATCTATTTGAGACACGGACAATTACAAGTTTTGCCACATTACCGAAAATATATTGCCTATGACTCGGTTGCTGTTTTCTGTTCAGCTGCAATGAATGGAGAGTGTCTGTTCTGAACATTACCTCAACTAATTGTGTGAATTTGGGGTGGGGCTATCTGTTTGGTCAACCAATGGCAGCCAGGGGAGTGTCAATATTTTTGCAATTTAGTTTGCTTCAACAATTATTTTAGAGTCTGATTATTTTTAGCGCTGATAGTGTAACTGTCCTATCATCAAAAAAAGGGCACAAAAAAACAACAACAATTATTTCAGAAAATATATTTTATAATTTAGAGCATTTAGAGCATATGTTTATGTTGCTGTCAAATGATAATCGCATCCACAATAAAAGTTTGTTTTGAATATATAAAAACACACATACAGTGTATAATTTAAAAATATTTATATGTATATATTTCTATTCACATAATTTCTATATATAAATACATTTATTACATATATATGAATGTGTGTGTATTTATATAGACATCATAAATATATATATATATTTATATATATATATTGTAAACAAAAACTTTTGTTTTGGATGTGATTAATCATGAGTAATCATTTGACAGCATGTAAGTATATATACAGTGCCCTCCACTAATATTGGCACCTTTGGTAAATCTGAGCAAAGGTGGTTATGAAAATAAATCTGCATTGTTTATCCTTTTGATCTTTGATTCACAAAATTCTAACCTATCACTGAAGTAAAACAATTGAACATGGGGAGAAAAAATTTTCTCCAATACATTTTGAAAGATTTTTCTCCAATCCATGTTGCCCACAATTATTGGAACCCTATAATTGCTATGTCCTTTTCCCAAGAAAGCAACTCTTAGTTCTGTCCTGTAATGCTTGAAGAGTGTGGAGAACACCTGATAAGAGAAAACAGACCACTCCTTCATGCAGAATCTCTCCAGATCCTTCAGAATACCAGCTCCATGATGGTGCTTCTCCTCTTTAGTTCACTTCACTCATTTTCTGCAGGGTTCAGGTCAGAAGACTGGGACAGCCATGGCAAAAGCTTCATTTTGTGCTCAGTGACTAATTCTTGTGTTTATTTTGATGTTTGTTTTGGATTATTGCCCCAGTGGAAGACCCAACCATGGCCCATTATAAGATTTCTAACAGAGTCAGTGAATTATTGATTTGTTATCTGTTGGTATTTGATAGAGTCCATGATGCCATGTGTCTAAACAAGATGTCCAGGACCTCCAGCTGAAATATAGACCCACAACATCAATAATACTGCAATACTGTGTTCACCAAACACATCTCGAGTGTTTGCTGCTAAAAAGCTAATTTTTTTTGTTTTGTTTTATCTGATCATAGAAGTCAGTCCCATGTGTAGTTCCAGTCCTGTCTGACAACTGAACATGCTGGAGATTGTTTTTGGATGAGCGAGGAGAATTGTTCCTAAACCCTCCTGAACAACATGGATGTAGGGGCTGCTTGACTATTTTTTTACAGGTTTTCTGACCCTGAGACTCAACTTTTTTCTGCAGTATTCCAGCTGTGATCCTTGAAGAGTCTTTAGCCACTTAAACTCTACTCCTCGCCGTGTATTAGGATGATAAAGACACGTCCTCTTCCAGGCAGCTTTGTAACATTGTATGTTGATTGGAAATTCGTATTTATTTTCCTGATGATGGAAATGGAAATTTTCACTGCTCTAGCTCTTTTCTTAAAGCCACTTGACTAATTGGTGAAGCTCAATTATCTTTTGCTGCACATCATAAATATATTATTTTTCTCATTTTGTTGATGATTAAGGGAATTTGGGCTTTGTTTTCCCTCCTATAAATATTTCTGTCAAACAACAAACCATAGCTGGATAATTTCATGTTCATAATCACCCTTGAGTGCTAAAAATTGTAAATATGAATGGGAATATACTTCAGAGATATTTTACTCATAAAAAAATCTAGGGGTGCCAATAATTGTGGTCAACAAGTATTGGAGAAAAACATTTATTTCATCACAAGAACTTCTCTCTATTTTCAATTGTTTTAATTCAATGATTATTCAATGGTTATGAATTTTTTGATTGGAAGATAAAAAGGATAAACAATGCAGATTGACTTAGTGGAGGGCACTGTACATATATATATATATACTGTATATACACACACACACACACACACGCACACACACACACACACATATATATATATATATATATATACACACACACACACTGTATATATATATATATATATATATACTGTATATATGCACTGTATATACAATGTTTAATGCATAACATCGTGTTTAAAATGTAAAAAAAAACAAATGTATGCAATACGCATAAAAATAGCTCAAGCTCAGCTCAAGATTAACATCCATTAAAGATTAGTATTTTACTAATCATTCATGCAGCTATAGAGCTTAAATCAACCTCTTATGCAACACAATAACACCAATCCCTCTCTGACTACTAATTCCTTTATAAACCACTGGGAGGTTTAAAGGAAGGTGAAATCTGAATGTAAACAGACTATGACTTTCTACGTAATTTGCAGAACAAAGTGGTTGTTCCAGGACACATTAGCTCAAAATGTGTCTTGACAAAATGACATATGGAGCAAAGGCATTACATTGCCTCTCCGAAGCTTTACCAATTGCATTTTGCATAAACATTGTAACATCTGTGAGCTACGTGACATAACTAATGTGTCTTATTTATATATTTCTTTTCCTTGATGTCTTTAGAGGCAGCGCCTGTTTGAAAGTAAGAACTTAAAGCTAAACATCTGGTGCGAATTCCAACAGGAAAATAAGAATGCTGTGACAAGATAAATTGAGCTTCATGAGAACTAATTTTACATCAGAAAAGTGTAGATTTTAAACGAATCCATGGTAAATTGTATAACTGTATCCAAAATTGAGAAAAACTATGTACTGTATTAATATATAAATACTTCTTATATTGTGTGTTGTAAAAAATAATGGATATAACAAGCATATTTTTGGTTAAAACACATTGGAGCCACGCATGGAAATACTTTACTTTTTTAAATTTATGTTTATTT
>JAUMHP010000048.1:12203662-12219363 GCA_032361065.1 Enteromius trimaculatus | reverse complement strand
TATATATACACACCTTATAAATATACAAGTAGAAATTCTAGTTCCATTCTGCAACCCTGGTATGCCAAATGCTTTTTTCATTTTATTTTTTCTAAATGTTTGATTTGGCTGGAACTGAGCACCAGGTTTGACTAATGTTTACGAGAGGCCGAATTTCAGCATGTTAGGAATTAGCAAGCTTACCCAAAGATACAATCACTGCACACCAACTGGAACAATAAAAATAGTTGTTGTTTTTTTTTTTTGCATGAACAGAGGTTACATGTAAAGGTTATAAACTGAAGGTCATAATGTGCATTTAAAGTGTTAACACTATTTCAGTTAGCTGACTGATCTACATGACTTTCACAGAATGCTGACAGAAGACTATCTTAGCACTCACCAGGGAACGAGTAGCAACAGTAAATGATTCAAGGTGTTTGTCACACATGGGTCCGCTGGGCTATAATTTACCGCATGCCTACAGTTACAATCCCTACAAAGTTTTGGCATTGACCTGTAGGTCTTCATTTAGAAATAATTATGGTGTAAATCCCTGAAAAGCAAAAAACTAATTCTACAATTTACTTCTGAGATAAACACAAACAAGTGCAGTAAGTCCCTGTCGCTTTAATAAAGTTACGACTTACACATACATTTGTGTAAATGCATTAAAATACAAGCACAGAATTAGTTTTCCTCAAATAAATTAGCTTATTTCAATTAGTGGTCATAATCTGCAATTAACCTGAAGGTCAGTTCCACACATACCTAAAAGCTGTAATTATTTTCAAACCGGATTATTTTAGCGTGTATTTAATTACGCTGATTACCCTTGAAATGTCAGAGTCGAGTCACACTATCTGTATTTGTGTACGGCTAATAAAGCGCTGCGTACAAAGAAAGTGTCAAGGATGTCACATGAGAAATGGTAACATTTTACTATATATATATATATATATATATATATATTTTTTTTTTTTTTTTTTAAAGACTCATTTGCATGTTTGAAATTTAATTAGCATCCTAAACTCAGAATAAGACTACTTGAGAAATAAAATAAAACCACATCTAACATATTACACCCGGTAATATCCTGAAATACAGTACAGCATAAATTACTACATAAAAAAGCAGAGATTTTTTTTTTTGGACTGTTGAGTGGTTGAGTAAAATCCTATTAGCTCTGCACATTTCACATCGAGGATTTCTTTGTGCAGTGCAATGGGCACTGGCAGAGTAGTCCTCTCGCATCCTTCTCACTTTTATTTTGGGACATAATGGTGAGATAACACTTCTCTTCTAAATCTAGCATTGGCACCTCCATTCCAGCTAATTTTTCACCCAGCTGTAGTGGGTAAAAGTGCTTTGATTGATACATTGGGATTATGTCTATCCCTTTTCCTGCTTTGAAACAGAACGCTATGAGGGGAACAGGATCTGCTGTTACTGCTTCCATTAGCTGTCACTGTAAATCACAGTGAATCAACCGGAACCTCCACCTCCTGGTTCTAGGGTGGTCTATAATACCTGGAGAAAGGCATCCGTTTGTGCAAATGCCAAGTGATTAATCACTTCAGAGCTGCAGGAAAATGTCATGACAATGTTGATTGGCTGACGGAACCACAAAACATAGACAAAAAATATATATAATAACATGTGTGTGTGTTTATATATATCAGGATATTCAGAAATTTCATTTTGAGAATTTAATTTTTTTTCTGCTTTACACACACATTACCAGTCAAATGCAGTAATGACAATTTTTTTAAAGGATTCTGTAAAGCGCACAATACCTACTCTAATATTGCAAATAAAATATTACATTTAAAATAACAATTTTCTATTTTAATACATTTTAAAATGTGATATCCTGATTTGCTGCTGAAGAAACATTTATTATCATCATCAAATGTTGAAAATGGTTGTGCTGCTTCATATTTTTGTGGAAATTGTAACGCACAATCATATAAAAGTGTAATATATATATAGGAAATTAGTACTTTCACTCAGCAAGGATGCAGTTTTTAAAAAATGTACCATGGTTTCCACAAAAATATAAAACTGCACAAAATCATAACTAATAATAACCAGTCAATCATCAAATTAGTTAATATCTGGAGGATTATGCGGCATTGAAGACTAGAGTAAAATTGATCTTTGTCATTACTGGAATAAATTACATTTTAAAATATATTAAAATAAATAATAATAATACTAATAAGTAATAAGTAAATATATTTAATATAAAATAAAAAATAAAATGTAGCCTTGGATCTGAATGGCTACCAAAGGAGAAAATTGCATTAGCTAACTGGGCCATGCTACCCAAACAAACCCTGACCCTTTGCCTCCATCCAAGCCGATAAACTCAAACATATGCAGAATGGAGCAAAAACTAGTGGCTATAAAATAAATGGATTGCTCATTGAAAATGGTCATTAAGCTGCAAAATTGCGACCCAGCAGACTCAGCACTGAGCCGTTCCTCTATCTTCTCAGCTTCACTCCTCATTAGAGAGTGTCAATACAATCGACGGGGAGGAGATGTGATATGACTTATGACTTCATCCTTGTCATCTAGCCATTCCCGCTCAAATCTTGACATTTCCAAGTGGTTATCTGCCCATTAGTCTGTGTTTGCATGATAGCAAAGGGAGTTGGCGTTTGATGGTCTGAACGCCACATTTATTCTGGTGTGAGTGTCGGCCTATCTGATTTATGTGCTCTCGCTGTGCTGTGATTCAGCATATGGTATATACGGAGACAAAGAGATTAATGATCCCAGTGACCGCAGATGAGACAAAATGACTTAAAAGAGAAAAGAGGAGGAAGAGAAACTGTCAAATGTCCTTCCTCTTGTATTTGGTAGAAGGCAGATCCTCACTATGAGCATGATGGGTAAAGTCAGTATAATTCATTAATGCTTGGAGTGCTCATTACTGTCTTTTCACACTTTGAGAGACTCATTACCTGCATAATAGAAGACTCCGTATAACACTGAGACCATTCCTCACTGAAAATTAATCATACCATCCTAGACAAAAAAGGGAATTCTCTCATTAAATATTAAGAAACTCCAGTACCATGAATTCTATTCTAATTTCCACCCCAGCCTACCTTAGAGATACAGAAGGAAGACTGTAATTCTGTTTCAAATTCTAGTGAGCAGCCTACGAAAGCCAAATTCGAAAGCAGCACTGCGCGCAATCTTTGTGAAGGCAACTATTCCAGAATGTACTGCGATGAGCTGAAACTGAATACAAGACGGATGACAAATGTGGATTATAAATTATAAGATGTTATATAGTTGTACATAAATCAGTGTTATTTTAGTGATGAGTACTTGTTATTTTATTTGATAAGTACTTGAGATCAGGGTCAGGCAGAAAGATAAAAAACAAAAAAGAAAGAATGTCTGCAGAACGATAAGGCAAGAAGTAAGACCCATGTAAATATCGTATCAGCTTTCCAGTGCTGAAGAGAAGTCAGGGCGGAGCTATCAAAATAGAGGCGAAACCCTTTTGGGGTAGGGGCGTGTTTGCTTTTTGTGATTTCAAATATCAACATTGGCATCCAGAAATCCATACCCTGTCTTATCCTGCATCATATATTAGAGCCCTTAAACCCCATATGCAAATGTAATAAGCAAAATAAGTTTATTGAAGCCAAAGTCATAATTACCAATTAGTTAATACTAAGAACTGGTCCCTAAACTAAAGTGTGACTTTATAATAATACATAGCATTACATTATTAATTTGAATTTATATAATATATTACTACAAACTCTTTTTATGTCATATAAAATCAATAAAATAGTTCAGTGTAATTAATAAAAAAAAAATATTGGAATACGTTTTATTAGAGTACTGTGCCGTTAGCTTAGCAACATGCTAACACCGCACTCCATTTAAATCACCTGCGAGGCAAGTTTCCTGTACGCTTTCCTAGAGGACTGCTATTTATATGATGCACGGAGTTGCTGCCTATGTAGAGCTTTTCAAATCGGTCACTTACAAAGTCCTATTTCAGTTAGGATGCAGCAGACAGCTGACAGCCTCACTAGGTTATGGAACAGAGCTGGTATCTCCAGTTAGACGGAAAAAGACTGTGGCATTGTGCATGTGATTCTACACTGACAGTAAACAAACAGAAACAAAAGAAGTAGTATATGGTACTCACAGTTGACGGTTACTCTCACGGTCTTGGTGTCGGGTGAAGCGATGTCGTTTTCGGCACCGCACTCGTAGTCCCCTGCTTGATCTCGAGTGATGCCTGTGATATTTAAATACTCCCCGCTTTCGTACTTCCTGGCTGTAAACGCAAAAAAAAAAGCATAATCTTTCAGAAACATTCTTCTGCAGGCATAATTAATGGTTGAATGCTTAAAGATACAAACACCATTCAGTTTCAGCAGCCAGTAAAAGATGCCCAATTGCACCCAGAAAACTGAAAAAAAGGTTTATTAAGACACATAATTGCTTTGTTGGCTAGACATCCAGTGGGAAGCATCTCCCCTGTGAGCCTGATTCACACAGGGAGGAATATTATTGGAGTCAAATACTGTGAGGAAATCAGAACTGTGCCAATATGACAAATATGACTTGAGGTCCTTGAGTAATGAGAGGCAATATAGCACAGCGTGGGGCTGCCACACATCTACTGGACTAAAAACTTCCCCAGGTTCCCCAGACCAGAATTCAACCTTATTGTAATATTCCTCAGTGAGACCTATTTATATCCCACTTTACAGTGAGGTGAATCTTCCTCATGGTACATAGAGGTAAATCCTGCACTGGCATACGGATGAGAAGCCTCTGACTCAGCAAAACCCCCACAGAATAAAAAAAGCACAGCGGGCGATGCAAAAAAAAAAAAAAGGAGGAGGAGGGAGAGGCTTTAGGAGGGGTGTGTTTTTACCAAGTCTTTTGTAAAGCATCATAGAGCTTCGAGATATGACATCAAAAAACATTTAAAGGGATAGTTCCCCTAAAAGGAAAACTGTGTCATCAATTTGCTCACCCTCGTGTCATTCTGAACCTGCATAGCAGCTTTCCATGCAATTAAAATGAATAGGGAGCGTTTTGTATGACAAACAGACTGATATTTATATTTTTATTAAATGATACTGCTGTCCAGTCAGCTGCCAACAGCTCAAATCAGCTTATTGAATCAATTAATCGTGAGAAGCAGATCAATCTGGGTCAAGAAAGAATAGTCTTTGTGGATCAACTGATTCACTTAAAAGAATGGTTCATTCACAAATCAGAAATCATTACTTCCTCTTACAATCTGACATTTGTGTCTGTTCCTTGCACAAATACCATTCTGACTAACTGTTACAACACTGATAGAAACACAGGAGCTCCAAGTCCAAATTATTCCATCCTTTCGCAATTTGCATAAATATTTGTGTGTTGCATGAAAACAATTACATCTGTATAGCAGGTAACAAACTAAACAATTGAACAAAATAGCTTTCTTTTGGGTTATCAAAGAACTGACTAAGACGTGTATCTGAGCTGACAAGGTGCTATTTGGCTCCCAATGCTTTACAAATGAATAGAGGCAAAGACTGTAAAATAGGATAAATTGCATCAAACATATTCATGCAAAACAACCCATATTTGGCTACACAAGGATGAAAAGGCAAGTAGGACATCAGAGCAAAAGAAGTAAACATCATAGTGTGAGATTGTTCACCCATAACAAAAATGTTTTTTTTTTTTTTTTAATTACATGGTGTTAAGCATGATATCTAACATCTAAGTGCAAATACAGTATAAGATTTAAGCCAAGGAGAATATTGCATGCTTTTCTTTGTACTCAGTATGTAAAACGTAGTCAACTAAACTGAATTGTTATTATTGTTAACTAAAACTATTTTCATTAATTCAAATAAATCAATAAATAAATTAGATTTTGATTTTTTTAAAGTTTAAATTAAAGTAATAAAGATACACATAAAGGTAAATAAAAACATATCTAAAATTAAAATTAGTAAAATTGATAAAATGACTAAAACTAAAAAATAAAATCTAAAAACAATGCGTTGTATGAATAAATACTTAATATTATATAAAACAACACTTTAAAACAAATAAAATACTGTTCTGATATAAAGTGGTGCAAAAAAGTATTTGGACATTTAGACCATTATTTAAAAATGTGTAACACTGTAAAATAATTGCATTATTACATACCAAGTGGCATACTTCAAGCAAAATATTCTTCAAAAGATTTGTTTTAAATAATACATCATTTTAAAAAGATGTTAGAACGGCTGTGAGAAAAATGACTTCAACCATCTATATAAAAAATAACCTTGAGTCTAGTTAATCGAACAATATTGCAAAAATAGCCAAGAAAAGTGTTGTTTCTGAGAAAAGCTTTTTATTTACAGTTATCACTTAGTATGATCTTTTGTACTTGATTAAATTAAAACAACACAATTAATTATGTATACTTTTTCAGGGCAAACTGTTTTAAATCACAGCACTGACAGTCGTCACATTAACAAAACAACTGTTCCCAGGTATAAGGGAAGTTAACAAACATTGACTACAACTTACCATATTTCTTCCTCCAGCTAAAAACCAGAGGGATCTTTATCAGTGATTAACTCACTCCATAATTCCCTTACTTCATTCATTTATTTTCTTTTCCTAACAGAGACTTCACAATGAATCATCATTTATCTTACTGATTACGCCAAAAGAGGAAATTACCAAGCTTTAGTGACATTTAATAAAAAATGTTATGTGTTTGCTATAAACAAAAAACACAAAGCCGAGCATTTTGAAGGCTTAATGGACACCGATTACGTGCCAGAAATATATTCAAATGTAAACTTATCATCCGCAATCTGGACCGCCTCCCGAATTTGAAAAGCTCAAGAGAGACTTGTCGTAGCCTCTGGGAAATGTCACTCCAACCAAATTAGCCAAATCACAGCAAGGTTAATCTAGGAATCCACATTGCTCTGTGTTAAGTGCAGTCAAAGTAAGCACTTTCCCCACATTGTGTGAAGAGCACAAAGTACATTTCCTTGAGGTCTGCCTGCTGCTGATATGATGAGCGCTGGAGAAGAATACATTATGGGCTAAGGTGGCAGTTCTCTGTACATCTCTTCCGTTAACCCGTGAGAAAATACTGCGGCAGCCCAAATGTTGCATTATGAGAGGCTTCCCCCAGGCATTCATTGAGTTGTCAGCAATGAACCATCAACCATCATTCAACCGCCACACATTCTCGCTCGCTGGCTCGATCTCGCACACGCACCTGAGCCGCCTCCACTTTTCCATTCCCTGTATCTTACCTTAACCCTGATAGCCTCCTCATTGTCCCAAAGTGCCCCAAAACAATTGGCAAGCACTTTTAAAGAGCTGGTCATTGTATTGAAACCATTTGGCGATGGTTAGACAGACTGTCGGTGCAGAGTATGGAGCTATTGTTCAGGAAACAATAAACCAGAGTAAAGACAATTTTGGGAGGCAGAAGCACGAACAAAGGATTGACAAAGGACAATTGAACGCTTCACTGTAGCCTTATCATATGAGAAAAAAAAATAAAATCTGAAGTGTTATAGTCAGCTGTTTGAAAGGTCAGAGTTCCTTATATCCCGAGGCCTTAAATCACAATGGAAAAAGCTTATGAAAGCATGTTTGGGATCAAGCGAGCTGGGCCAGGCTGTACAGAGAGCGTGAGGCCACTCTGTAGCCTCAATACATCTCTATATAGGGCTTGCTTTTGGATCTATCTTCATCTAGTCTACAGCATTTGAAATCATGTCTATAAAGCAATTTTAAATGCCCTGAGTACTGAAAGTATTAAAAGAGCGTGATTTAAAGCTTAGACAAGGAATTGCTCATTTAAAGTTCTTTAGTTCTCATTTAAAATCTACAGCGGTGTGACAGTGAGCTCGTGAGTCAGTCTGGTTGTAGCGCGCATTATTGACAGCATCTAAAACAATTTCGCTCACAAGCAGCTAGTAATGTATCGTTAATTACTGAATTCAAGAAAATTATAGGTTGATTTATTGTGTTTAATCAATGGCATTAAATATGTTCAACAGCATCAAGTTTACAATCTGACATTTTATGTTTCATTTCGGCACTGTGTATCACCTGTATACAAATATATATTCACACTGTGAAAATACTTGTGTTTCTAAGGTTGTGCATATGTAAATACATTTCCAATTGATATGATGCCAGTATATCCATATTGTATGTAGTACACTAAAATTATTATGTAAACATTGGGATAGTTTCCTCCAAAATTCTATTCTATTATATCCTTCAAAACCTACACAATTTTGGGTACAAAATTTGTATATAATGGGGTTATAAAGGTAGTGTAAAATCCTTAATCAAAGACTCTAAAACAATCTGCAAAAATAGGACACAATATACTGTATTAATTTAAACAAATTTTAAACAAAAGCTGGGGGAGGCCTTTCAATACTTATGCAGTCAACCTCCTCAGTCAACTACCATTTACAACAAATGCGTCTTGGGGGTCGAACCTTTGAGTCAGATTGAAATCTGTTCATCATTACAAGTCAGAGGTCTTGGAGAGGTCTTGCACAATGCCTTTAAAAGGTCTTTAATTGCCCCATTTACTGTATATTGATGAAAAGTCTATATTCTAAGCAATAATGAGAGGCAAAGAAAGATCTGATGACACACACACACAAGAAACGTATGAGGTCAATTGCACTTAAGAGTGTTTCGACAATTAAATCTAGTGGTGGTTCAGCCTCCTGCAGGGTCATTCAAGAACTACTGGAATTCACAGTCCAGGAGCTGCTGTGATGATTACCACGCTGCTGCCATATGTGCACCAAATACTGTTATATGTGATGGTGCGCAGTGATGTATTCAGTCTGAACACATTTGACTTTGCTCTCTGTAATCATGTGAATCCTTGACAATAACACAACGTCCATTTAAATACCGTTAACGAATCTTCTCAGTACATCACAAACTTCAGTGGCAGAAGCAGCAGTATCTTAAATAAATGTTCTCTTGTCACTGGCTCTTATTCATTGTCATCCTCTCTGCCCCACACATAAGTTAATTAGCCTGAAGAATAGTTCACACAAATGGCTTTCAGTCACATCTGGGCCAGACTAAATCTGCTGACCAAAAGTGAAAGTTCACTAATTAGTTTAAGTTTAAATTACTAATTCACTTATCATCTGTTTTTAAGTGCTTCTACAATTTGAAGTATCTTACCTTTGGTAAGTAGTGTTTTCATGACACTTCAAAGAATCTCAAAAAACAACTCGATTGCAAAATACACTGGAGAATGAAAATAATATGGCAGTCCAAAGATAAGTGCAGCTGACTTCAATAAAAATTCACAAGCACTCCAAATACTGCTGTGCATTGAATTATCAATTCGCTTTGAAAATGTGCCAAATTTTCTGCTTTAACAGCTGAATATAAACTATGAAAGGTAAAAATGATGTTGATGTATCCTCACATGTTGTTTACCCTGCAGCAGATTGATAATTTAAAACTAAGAAGTCGTTCTGTGAACAACAGCAAATTGAAATGTATAATTGATTAAAAGCCGTTTCCTAAACTCATTTAATTATAGACGGTTTGAAATAAGTTACATCTTCATAATCTTTTGAGCGTCTTAACTCCGAACACACCGAACAACTAGAACAGAAATTCCTGCTGCTGTGCTTTAAAGTTAATTTCAAACTCTCTCTCATTTATTGTGATGTATTTGAACTGATTGAAACTCACCTGATGGGGAGATGTGTCTCCAAGAGATTTTGGGCTCTGGTTTCCCACTGGCTGAGCAGATGAGTAAAACATTGCTTCCTTCATTTACCGTGATGTCCGATGAAATGTCATAGATTTTGGGAGGAACTGTGGACCAAAACAAACAGTTAGATACACAAAGCTACAAATGAGCTCAATGCAAAAAGCCTGTATCTAGAAAGTCAAGTATGTGAACAACAACAACAGCCAATATAGCTGCAAGCAGCAGTTAGCAGGGTCCAAATACAATACTACTTTATCCCAATAAGGTCACAGGTCTGTCATTCATATTTGGAAAGAATAACTGTTTTCTTTTGTTGGGCATTGTTCACATTGTCTAATCATTGTTATACAGTATTTCTTTAGATATTCACATTGTAAAATTCATTTTTGTTATTATAGAAGGACTGAACCCCGCAAACATCTTTAATTTGTCTTTAGAATGATGTTCTAAACAGGTGTGCCAAACTTCATGACAACCAGTCCTTTTTTTACTTAAAGTTATTACTGTAATTTACATGAAAATCGTATTTCGCTGGCTTCATTCTCAAAGGATGAAAATTCTAGGATTAGTTCTCATGTGTAATTATAAAGTCTAAGTGTAATATGATTTAATAAATGATAAGCACAGCCCATAAGCCAAAGAGCCAAAGTATAACCAAAAACCATAACTACATCATAATGACATTTCAACATGATCTATCATGATGACAAAAATGACATGATTACCAGTATTACCTGCCTGGACCTCTTAAAAATATAATAAAGAAGAAACACATTCTGGCCTGATTTAGAACGCTTCATTGAATTTTAGTTAACATTTTGGTGATAAAACTACAATGATGGTTTTCTAATAGATATATAGAGACTAACTAGACACTGTCGCATGATATTATGTGTGATGGTGCACCTCACACACAACTATGAACTAAAAAAATATCTTTATCCAACCTTTCATCACAAAGTGCCTCTACTCTTTCTCAAAACCACCATGTCAGTTGTCAAGGGGTTTCTGAATAAATGTCTGACCTCCTGGTTTTGCTTTCCTACATAAAAAGCAAATAAATTGTCAGGAGTCTGCAAAATCAGCTATACCCTTTGTTCATTTTTTGAGGTCCGGCTGTGATTCTGTGCCAGGTTGTTTGAAGTGGACTGCATTTAACTAGACCTGTTCTGACTCCCTCCTCCCAATATTATATTCTAAACACCATGCATTATGTATAATGACCAAACTTTCCCAAAAGCTATTTATATATGTTCTTCTCAAACAGTAAATGGAGTTGTAATTAACTTTTATTTTATTTACGTTTAAATTAATAGTTCTCCCGGCAGACTCACCATTGCATCCATGCATAATCAGACACAATATAGATAATCATGAATGATCGCTATTATAGAATAAACAATACTCATCTGGGGAAAATCAATTAGAAGAAAACTAGACACTGATGGAATTGAAATAAAATCCTTTAAAGCATACTTAAGAGGGCGTTCAAGTATTGAAGGAATTCAAGTTTTGAAGGAAATGGCGCTATTTCTTTTTTCAAAGCAAAAGGACACCAACGATTCAGGCACTTGTCACTTTGCAAAGAAACAGCAACGTTATTTACTCCTATTTGATCTCCAGTTTAGGTCTTTCTTATCTTGTTTTTTTTGTAATCTGCTGGCACTAAATGGTTGAGTTGAAATTCTAATGAACCCCTTCATTGTTTGAAAGCGCTGCTCTGACTGTCATGCTCTCCACAGCAGGTTTACTTGAACTTCCTCCCACTGTTGACAAATGTCCACAATCACTGATAGCACAAATGGAAAATGTTGCATTTGTCGACTGATCATATCTGACTTCAACAGGATCAGGACCCTATTAGTCAGTGCCTGAAGAGTCAGGCACAGGCCTTTTAAATGAGATGTGGGGTCTCTGCAGATCTTTAAACTGAACATGTTCGAAGAAACATCAGTTTCATCATCTTGCCATACAGTATATTCTAGAAGTTTCTCAGTAAATGCTCACCTTGAGATTTGAAGTCTTTTATAACTGTTTTTTTTTTTTTTTTCCCAGACACTGCTTTACTTCTACAATGCAATAATGGCAAAATTGTGTCGAAACAACTGAGCTTTTTGAGCTTATAAGTTGGCGGGGAAAAAAAGTCCGGAGGATTTGGTGCAGTGAAGGAATATCTCTCATTACAACCCAAGATAGTTTTGACTTTCATTACTGGTCTTGCGTGTACCACCTGTGAATACAGAGTATATTATCAGATGAAATGAAACCCTCTCTGTATTTTCAAGTAGCTGAAGCCGAAAGGACCGGCATGCCTTGACACTCCACTGAACACGGGAGCATAAACAGATGCAAAGGTCAACAACCTATCCCGGTATGCTCTTTTAACTATCACTAAGTTCATAATGAAAGCACGTGTTATTTAATCTCAAGCTCAAGGTCTGACCGCGATTTGACATCTATGAATCCTTTCCAAGCATCAACCTCAACGCTTTTGGCCATAGTTATTTTTAACCTGTTTATTTCCACTCAGCCTGTTCAATTGCTAGGGTAATGATGACAAGAGAAAAACAAGACAATGCTAAAGCCCTACCCCAAGGCCCTATTCAAGACAACCTGATGCTTTGTTTTCCGTTTAATTCATTAACTGCTGCACGATTGTCATGTTTGCCCATTCCACTCTAATTCGCCCTCCTCTCCTCGGCGGGAGGCGCTGAGATGGAGCTGCCACAGCTGACGGGGGAGGCATTATCAGTCTCTCAGCCCCAGAGTGAATAAATAAGCCACTAATGACGCCACCTTGAATTACTGAAACGCTTACAGCTATTAAAATGCAGAGTTTCCTCTGAATAAGGTGGAGTACATGGCTTGCCTTTTTATAAATTCTGACAGGTTCTCCAGGGCTGACTGCTGCCACCCAATTCCAAGACCCCATTGCTTCACACCTACTGCCATCCCACATTCCAATTACAGAGCTGAGGGAAAAGTGGGCTCCTGTCATAATGCAGACTAGCACAGGCAAAGAGCCCGAGCAGAGACAGGCAAAGAAATCAGATGCAGTCTTATCTATTTGTTGTCTTCCGGCTGAAAAGGAACGAACACAACTAAACAGAAAAGTTAAGTCTGATGTACTGTACAATTGACTTGTACAGTACAGTATGTTTCGGTGTTGTCTAAATATAAATGAGGGGAATTCTGATTTTATATATCAGGCCTCTGCATGGTAAATTACCAGTGGAATAGGCAATACAATAAAAGATGCACTCTATTGCACAGCTGAGCCCTTTATTAACCTTTAATATCTGTTGCATGACAGGCCAAAAATACACAGAGACAACCCTTTAATTAATTTTCCCTATCCTTTAAACAATAACTGCTGACTTATGTTTAAACGACAGAGTAAAACATTACTATATTACCGTCAAATATTTTTCGGTGAACTTTGGCATGCACATATTTGCCTGAAGGAGAGATGGTTCATTTTGACTTCAGCAAGTTACACAGTTGGTTTGAATGCAGTTGGGTCTAATTTGTGGAAGAGACCCAATGTTGATGACGTATAAATGTCTATTATGCAATAATGTATTTCTAATTGCTACTATTCTCCACAGAAAATTGCATTTTAGCAACTCGCATTTTTCACTTGTCTTACAAATCACACACATAAGTGCTGTTTGTGCGTTTTTCTTTATGGTAGTTAAACCAAAGAGTATAGAAGACCAAGAGGCGTGCTCTAATAAATAATAATAAAAAAAAAAAAGTCACTGATATGCAAAAAAAAAAAAGAAGACCAAGAGGCGAAACTCAATAGAACGCTTCATAGCAACCTTCATTCAGTTAGGAAGCTATTGGGATAGATATTACCTTCATTGAATTGAGCTCAAAGAGACACTGAGGGTAAGATACAACTTTGAATATAATAATAAACTCTTGTATGTCCTGAACAACCCTTGTGAGTCATAATGCGGCTCTGTTCCAAATGCTAGCGAGCTGCCAACATAGCAGCGCTTGAAGAAATCACAGGCACAAACCCAATGCTACGGCTGTTTGAAAAGGTAGGAAGCATGATTATGCTACCTTCTAAAATGCATTGCAAAGAAAACGAAAGAAAAATACACCACCTGTATTCTTTAATAAAAGAAGGTGTTGTAAGATAGTGTATATAATGTAAAATATCATTTATCCAATACTGAAAACACTGATAAAACTAATCTAGTCTAATTAAAAAACATCAATTATTTTCAACATTTGTGTATGCTATTGCCTATATATTTATATATATTTTGTTAGCCTAGAGACATGCTGACACCAAATTAGCCTTGTTTCAAATCAGTTAATATGATGCTCTAAATAAATAGTTTACCCTAAAATAAAATTCCTCAAATTTACCCTGAGGCCACCCAAGATGTAGATGAGTTTGTTTTGTCATCAGAAGAGATTTGGAAAATTATTGCATCACTTGCTCACCAGTGGATCCTCTGCAGTGAATGAGCGTCGTCAGAATAAGCAGAAACAGATGAAAATATCAAAGTATTATCCTGTGTTGCCTTATATTAAAATCCACTAACAAATACTCTAAATAGTAGTCTGATAATTTAGCCAATGTAACAGTTAGAAGTGGGTTTTTGTTACTGTATGTTTAATTTATAATATCAGCTGTTTGAACTTTAATTCCGACGGCACCCATTCACTGCAGAGGATCCACTGGTGAGCAAATTATGTCATGTTCTATTTCTCCAAATCTGTTTCAATGAAGAAACATGTTCATCTAGGATGGCCTGAGGGAGAGTACATTTTCCGCAAATGTTCCTTTTTGGGTGAATTATTTCTTTAACAGACAGCTTAACAGGTTTTTAAAAACAGAGTGCATGCTGGGAATCCTCCTTATGATTCATCCATGCACACCATTACAAGGGAACACTGAATATCTTGATCCACTGACTGTACTGTGATACAAATATGCACATGCATTTTAAATATACTCATGTGGCTGGAAGTGAAAATATGCTACACTTGCAAAACTGCCAGATTCCACATTCATTCATAGTGGTTCCCAATTCCCCATACAACCTGAAGGTTGCTAAAACCAACCAACTTAGATCCCTAATTAGGTGTCATAGACAGAAACAAAACACAAACCCTGACAGGCTGATCTACCCTCTGGGATTTCTTCAGTTGGTAATGCCACGGAACATGAGACAGTGAGAATGTGCACAACCCAGTACATGAGCTCTCTTGGTATAACGTGTCCATTTGAAGAGTTAATTGAAAATGTAGCACTTTGAATCAGTGCATGATTAAAAAACATAGCATTTTTAATATCTGTTCCGTCATGTATCCATCTCTTATTTAAAATATTAATACAATATAAAAGGTACACATTCTGCCGTAGAGCCGTTGCTTTGTTCTTCTGCACATCGTATTAGTTTAAGCAGGAGTGCTTACAGTATGAACAGAGATATCAGTGAGAAGAACATTGGGCATTCATGAAAGGATCAACTTTCACATTAAAGACTGTGCAGAGTTGCTGTGAGGTGCAGACTCACTGGTATAGAATCTAAAATGAGGTTTAATATTTCATGACATTTCAGATGAAGTTCAAAACATCTTAACCTAGCTTAATGATGTTCCAAAATTGGAGAACTTCAAACTAGGAATACCGGTGTTGTTTTTGCTTGATATACACATATGTGTGTTTACATATCAATATATGTATATGTTTTATATATGTATGTGCATATACATGTACATTAATGTTCACTGTGACTTTTGATCAGTTGAATGTTATATACTGCATATGACCCGAACACACTATAGTCAATGTTATTATTATTAGTTAAAATTTCATATTAAATAAAATAACTACATATTAATTTAATCAAAATGGACATTTTTTCTTCACATTTTTCTATTATTAATATTATCTAGGTTCTTTTGAACT
>JAUMHP010000048.1:12193225-12203436 GCA_032361065.1 Enteromius trimaculatus | reverse complement strand
ACCAAATGATTCATTGCAATTGCATACAAAATAAAAGCTTTTGTTTGCATCATATATGTGTGTTCTGTGTGTTTTCATTTTTACATAAATACACACACATACAGTATATATTATGAAAACATTTACATATTTATCTCTATAAATATTTTTGCATAATTTATATTATTAATATACTTAATATATAAACAACCTATTTTTGTTCAATATATACATGCATGTGTGTGTATTTATAATAAATATACCCAGCACACATAAATAAAAAAACTTTTATTTTGGATGCGATTCATCAAGATTGCAGCACTAATATATGCATACAGTACTGAACTGATGCTGTTTTAGTATTAGTAAAAATAAATGTTTAACATTTGTATGTGTGAGTAAATAAACCAATGTCTAACATTACTAAATTATTAAAAGTAGGAAAATAGTACAGACATAGATCAGAAAAACATAATAAAACAAGGCTAGTAGTCAGTAATTGCTAGAACATTTTATTATTATACTCCTAACAACAACAAACAGCATTAGCATGAGTTACTAGCATAGCAACATTTGAGAGTCAAGGATAGGTGATTTACTGTAAATAATAGGGGTGTCAAAATTAATCGTTTCTACGATCCATCGCGATGCAGACGAGGACGATTCGGTATCGGTTCAGTAATAGACCATAACCGATTATAACGTACTGACTTTTCTGATGTCATTTGCCACATATGTGCTTTGTCGTAGTAGAATACAATGGCTGAGGGAGGCGGATCTCGAGTGCGATATTAAAAATGCTCCAACTACTTCAAAAGCCGACATCTGGGCACATTTCGGCTTTTATGAACATAGCCACTGTCTCAGGTTGTCGAGGATTGGCAGGTATCAGATAAAGGTGTAGTGCTTGTGACAGATAATGCATCGAACATGATCGCTGCAGCTCAATTCGGAACATTGCAACACAGTCTCAAGAGCAATTCATACATATTCGTACGAGGTGCCAAATTTGTGCCAATTCGTACTAATTCGTACGACCTCACTCGTACGATTTGTCTAAAACCACGTGATGGGTAGGTTTAGGGGCGGGGTTATGTTTAGCTCATTCGTACAAATTTATACGAATTGGTAAAATACATACGATTTAGAATAAATCGTATAAATTCGTACGAGTGAGGTGAATTAAAATTTGAAAATTGAGTATGCATTGCATCGTCAATGCAACGTGATGCATCGAGATATTGTATTGTATTATATCGATGACATAGTAATCGAACCGAGAGACCAGTGTAGCTTCGCACCTTAATCTAGAGCTATCTCTCTTTATATACCATAATAATCAATGTTTTATCATTCTCTTCAAAAATGTTTTTTTTTGTGCTCCCATTTACCATTACCGCAATACCGAAACGTACGCAGTGCCAAGGTGCCCTATTTCTTCGGTTCATCTTCCACAATAAACAAAATGGTGGTTGCTGATGACAAACAGACCATCACTTCTAATATAAAGTTAGATATATAGGGGCTGTGTGCAGAACAGCAATACATTTGATCTGTCATTCACTAACTGAGCACATCTATAAAAGAATAATATGGTGGTCTCAAACTGCTCTATTTAAGGGTGACTCACTGTGGACTATGACAAATGGTACTGTCTGGTAAACAAGGCTAAGATTTAAGTGGTGGAGAAGATAGGTGATTATTCTCCGAAAAATATGTGTGGGCTATCCTTATTCGATCCTTACAAAACAAACAAGCGTGCTCATTCTCTGATGATGCCCAGTATTGACCCGTCGGCAAGAAAGAATGACCTAGCAAAACTGTTTCGTCCATACAAATGTGCAGGATACATCAAGAGAGCTCGAAGAGACAGCAAGTACAGTCTTTTCAAATTTCACAAAGGACAAATAAGATGTTTTAATCGTATTACATGCGATTTGCCGTTCCAGGATTTGTGCCACTGTAAGAGTCAATCTAGCAATTTCATTTTTGATGCAGTTCTGCAGGAGATTAAGTTTACCACACACCGATTCCTATTACGAGACTGCTGTTCATCATGTGTTTCCTGTCGCTTTTGTTCTCTCTCTTTAGTTGTTGTCATTACCCCAACAGTGCGTGTATATTTTCTTACCAGTGCTTATTAATTATCCCAGATCATGTAGAGATACATGCGAGTAATGGATTCTATTAAGGACAAAAGATCCATCATGATCATGAAACAGCCTTTGGCTAAGAGAGCGAAAAAGGAGGACATTCATTTTGTTGATTATAATTACATAGAAGAGGCTCAGCGACGGGCTACAGGTTACGGCCTCTAAAACTACACATCTTCAGATATGATTGGCCTGTATTAGTTAGCTTTATCTCAAGGAGGGTTGGGGTGCTCATAGTGATCTTTTCTAGTTAATTACAGACAGTGGATTTATGCGGATAAAAAACATCAAATTTGCCAGTGCTGAGAGTCAACCATCAACCTGTATAAGAAGCACATAATACGAGTCGAGCAGAGAATTTAGGCAAATATCCATCATGATAAAGTCAGCAAACAAACAAATATCAATATAAAGTACAATCATCAGTTTTATGCATGTGTTGCAACAAATACATATTGTGGCTAAATATGAAATTGTTCTATAAAACTAAAATTGGAACCAATTTAATTGAGCTAATAATTTTAAAAGAGTTGGAACAGAGAGTAAAGGAAAAGCAGCCAACAAGGGAACCAGGGAACTCCTTCAATATAATTTAAAAAGCGTCCCAGGTGGCAAGTCATGAAACTGCTTGAGAAAATGCCCAGATTGTGTAGAGCTATTATCAAGGTAATAAGTGGCTAAACTGAAAAAGCTAGTAAAATAGATATGAAGTAATAAAAAAAGTCAATACGTAAAGTAACTAGTATATTTTATATATACTATGTAATATATAAATACATGAAAGCATATTCTGTTAACTGTTTTTTTTGTAAACTACAGCATACCCAGTACATACAGGTATATATGTAAACACAAACATATGGATTTATTTTCCTAGCTAAATTGCAGAGCCCCAACTAGTTTTTATTTAAAACCTGCTCTCCATAAAAACAAGACACACAAATAGCGTACCTGCTGTCATTTTTTCTAAATGCCTGTTTATAGCGCAATTAAATTATTTAAAATATTTGATTGTTTTCTTCATACACATAAAGCTTATGTACACAAGTTCTGAGAGCAGACCTCACGGTAATGCACATTCACTGAGAAGAGGGGATTATCAAGCAGACATGTAAAGCTTTATGCCAATATTTGTAGCTGGCAATTGGAGGTTTGTTCAAAGAACAACATCGGGGGAATTCTTCGCTTAATGACCATTCAGTCAGGGAGTAAAAAAATTATTGATTAGAATAGACAGCCAATGATAATATGCAAAGCTAACAATAGAGTTAATGTTCTCCTTACTAAAAAAATAACAACATACTGTACCATATTAACCAATGCCTATTTAACACAATAAAAACGAGGCTTGCAGAGTTGCCATTTGCACTGCTATGATGTCAAATGTTATTCCATATGGACATTATCAACAATTACGCTGCTGAGCAGGATGGGGAAAAAAATTTAGACCACAAATTGAGTCACTCCTCTGAAGATGCTCTAATATTTGCAGTTTACAGTTACTTTTGACTTATTTACCCACCGTGAAGAAGAAAATTCATCGATAAACTGGACAGGAGCAATCCAGCCCCATAAGAACGTATATTTAGATCTACATAAACATGGCAGTATTTAATCATTATGTTACGTAACATCAAATCTCACACTCGATCCTGCACTCCAACTTCTATCTATAGCCTATAGGCTTATTCACAGACTTTACTCTAATTCCTTAAAAGAGGGACACACACATGTAAAGTTAGAATCCCTATTTACATAATGAAACATTAAAAAGGATTTTACTAACGTTTGATAATTCCATAGTCATTAGTAACATTTCATCCATATTTTCAGTATGACTGCAAACATATACACGTATGAAAAAGTGCTCTAAGCTTTAAGCAATAGCGGAAAATTGCATGCAGTGGCCTAGAGACACTTTTTTTTTGGACATTTTGACAGAGCGGTTAAGCCTTTTAAAGTTAAAATATAGTCATGAGTATGGATGCTGGATACTGAATTTTATCAGTAGATAAACAAATGCAAACCCGTTTCAAATGTAATGCTAGATTAGTTTGTCATCAATGAAAAACATGGCAAATCATGATGAAATGCGCAGCTGTTGATGAAACACTCACCTTTTACAATTAACTGGATGAGTTTTGGGCGTAAATTACGTTCGCTTTGTATCGAGCAGGTGTACAAGCCCTCGTCCGTTACATCCACTTTCTGTATCTGTAAGCTGTATTCGTGTTTATCCCCCACATTTGATACGATGGACACGCGAGGATCTCCTGACCACTTGTCACTCCCTGCATAAATGATACTGGAACGATTCAACCATGCTCCTTTTGAGATCCCATCCAACAGGTAGCATCTGAAACCAGAAAGAAAGCAGATAATTAAAGACACCCCGTGGGGAAAATCTAAATTTTAGCACTGTTTACATGTCTGTCAGACGTTTTTAAAATGCTTCGAGACAAACCATGTCCAAATTCATCAGTCAGCATCATTGCTGAGCAGACCAGTGCACCAAAGACAGTCTCAAAAATGTGGTTTGAACGAGGACGTTAATGACATCATAAACATGCAAACAATCCTGTCAGTTTTTTATATCATTAGCTGTTTGAGTTGGTTTTTGTACCATTAGCACTGCACTGTTAGCTGACACTGTAGAGAGAAATACATAAAATGCATTACCATTCTGATACATCAACTTGTAGATGACACTGTATAACCCGCACTTCCTCTTTTTCAGAATAAGTTTCAGCAGAGATTAATTTGCATATTCATGATTCCCTGTATAGTAAATTAGGCGAGGATGTAGAGTTGTATTCAAGCCGTTCCAAGGCATGAAAAATGATTTTCATGGGTAAAATGTGTAAATATGTCATTTTGATTATCAAAGATGAGTTAAAGGGATACAAATTGTGACTGTGAGGGTACTGAGGACAAGGACAACCGATGTTATTATAAATGTAATTTCAGATATACTCTCATCAAGTACATATATGGCAAGAATATGCTTTACAGTTTGCAAATTATTACAAAACAGCCTGTCTTTCCCTGTATAACTTGTGACTAGTGGAAGAAAAATAGAAAGAAACAAACAAACCAAAAATGGTTCAGATCTAGTTTTTTTTTAGATATTAAGGAAAGTTAAACTAAAACGCTTAATAAACACCACTTCATAACAAGCACTACATCAGTCCCTGGTGTGCACAAAAAATACCATCAAAAGCAACAACAACAACAAAATAACTGTTTAATATTTAAAGCAGTGGTTCCCAGCTGGTGGGTCGTGACCCCGAAAACGGGCCGTAGGTCTGTTCTAAAACAGCGCAGGAAAAAAAACAAAGTTACATGCAAATAATAAAATGCAACTAACTGTATAATCATGCATTTAGGACAGCAAATTAAACAGGCTTATCGACATTTCAAGAACTCGCTTAAGGAAAAAGGAGAAAACGCTTTCCATATCTTTTGTTGTTGACGTCAAAAGCTATGTGGCCCAATTAAACTCCACAGTATTTCGATGCAAATCCCTCCGTCACTTTCTAGAAGCCAAATTATGCTGATGCCAACATGGACAGGTTGCATGAAAAGGCCTCTTCATCAAAAGCCATGTTTTTCGTTTTTGTTTCAAGGTCACTGCATTTTTTTTCACTTCTGGATTCCTGTCTTCTGTATTCATTTAAACATGACGTGTTCAAATCGACAGTTCTGACCTCTAAACAAAAGACTTCAAAAACAGCAATCGAACAAAAAAAACAAACAAACTTAGAACTTCAATCTGGTTCGATGTCTAACATCTATTTGTTGTTTGTCAGCATTGGTTTGAGTCCATGCTGTGAGTTATTCACACCGGATACTCTTGAGGTTAGAGGTGAAATGGGAGTCAACATGTCCGTCAGTGCACTGCTGGTCTCAGCTCACTGGATCTTTAGGAAAATGTGCTGGATTTTTTCCTCATGCCACTCAAAAAAAAAGAGAAAAAATCTGATGTTGTGACATAGTATTTAATTTTTTTTATTCAGGCTTGTTTAAAAATATTTTACACAGAATTGTGAGACAAGATTTAAGATTATACAGTTGAGTTACAATATGAGAAGGTCCACTTAAGTATGCGATTTAGAGCAGATCTTATTAAAAATGTATCAATGCTTCTACGATACAACCTCTTAAATTAGAAACATTTCATAATGTCAAATTGCATGTTGTGTACAACCTTGTATTGAATAAAAGCAACAATTAAAACATTCATTACTGTCAATATTAGTACCATCTTAAATCTGAAATGTGTGACAAACTACCTGAAATATTATTGACATGTCATAAATTATCCATTTTATGCATGCTACATCCCTGAATTTCAATGACAGATAATAGAGTGCAACTTATGTAGACCTACATCCATAAGCATACCTAATTAATGGAAATAGAAATTATATATTCTTCACATTAAAATTAATGGCACACGAGATATGAGATCGTAGAAGCACATTCTAAGGATTTTGGAAATGTAAATGCTCAACTCTGTCTTACAAAACCCAAATGTTTAATGCTTTTAAACATCTAATGCAACATACATATTCCTTGCAAAAATTAGGAATTGAGGCAAAAGTTGGTCCATTTGGTCCCAAAACTACAGTTTTTTTTTTTTGTAGGGAACAAGAAAAAAAAAATACATTTGTTTTTTCTGCATACAATAGAAGTCACTGGTAGCCGCCAAAGCTGTTTGACAGCCACTTATATAAATTTGGAATGACCTGAGGTTAAGTAAATAACCAAAAATGTCATTTTAGAATGGACTACCTCTTTAAAATTGTGACTTGCAATATTATCATAAAACCATTATATATTTATAATCTAGTCTAATTAATGTAATAAAAATCAGAGGTTTGTCCAAACAGCACAAATATTTTACAAACTGCTACTGTGCAGTTAAATTAGACTAACATTTATAAAGGCAAAAACTCAATAGACCACTAATAAATTATGTAATACAAACTTATCAATTCTAAATTATGTGCTGCAAGCTAAACTCTTTTGATTTTCCTGTAAAAGCTCCTCAGGCAGACTGCTCTACATCACTGAAACTGAAGGTTTCATCACCATTTCTAACCCCTGAAACAGCAGGACGGCTGGTGTCAAAGCACCACAGAGATCGACTCGGACATACCTTACAATAACTCCCCACAAAGGCACAAGTGCTTCCTACTGAGGTGTAGGATACTGTGAAAGAAAGAGTATAGACCTCCATGTGTGTTATATATCTATTTATTTTTTGTTCCTGGGAAAGGTTCAAAGCTGATTTTATGTGCCTACTAGCATGTGCTAGTCTTTGAACTCTTTTGAAGTGTGTGTGTGTGTGTGTGTGTGTTTTCGGAGATCATTCACTAGTGGCTATCTAGACCCATGACTTCCTACCAAACACTTTATGATATCTCTGACTTCCTTTTGTCTTCATAGTACAGAAGTCAATGGGTATCAACTGTTTGTTTACCTCAAAATATCTTCAAAATATATTATATTTTGTGTTCAGAAAGAAAGAAAGAAACTCAAACAGGTTTAGATAAACTTGAGAGAGAGAGAGAGAGCAAACGATGACAACTTTCATTTTTGGGTGAACTATTTCTATTTAAATAAGCTGTACTAAACCATATGCCGACTAAATCTTTCTTTAATAATTCACAGCTAATTTTTAGCCTGATTTTACATTTGTAATATGCATGATATGTATTTTTAGACGTATTTGTTTTGACATCTTTCCTGCCATGCAGAAAATGTACTTTGACATGCAAAGATTTTTTTTTCATGAAAAAAACATCACTTTCCTTAAAATATCCCCTTTCTCATGAGCATCTCTCAAATGGCAGGCAGCTGTATATAGTAGAAATATAGAAACACATCTTACCCCGCTGTCCCCTATACCCCCCAAAAATGACTGCAGCACTATGTATTTTGCATCTAAATATGTATTTTGAGGCCAATGCACATTGTTATCAATTTAAATGAGCATCTGCTCTCAAAGTCTCAAAACAGCAGAGAGAAGAGACCGTAATCAAGTCATGTTTGTTCTTTCTCTTTCCCCGAAATTTCCCTTAATCATCTTTATTCATCCCTTCAAAGCACTGCTCTGTGAAGCTCATGAGGGCAAACCTCTTCACACTCATGGTGGGATTTTTCATCTCATGATCTCTTCAGAATCCACCGAGGCTTTCCACATTGTGAAATGTTGATTAGGTCTTCATCTGGCATTTTCTGATTCAAGACGTGATTTCTGAAAAGCAGATTCAGGAGGCCTTTGTTTTGTTTTGGCTTGAACTGCAAGTTTTTGGATTTGTGGCATCTAAAGAACTGTGCCAAGGTAAGTTAAATCTTTAAAACACGCTGACCTCCACCAATTACAGTTGCTGCTCTACAGATGTACTGGGTGTTTTCTGTAATCTAAACTGGATTTTCTTTTCATTTCGGATTGACCCAGATTCCTTTTGTTCTTATGATCACTCATTCTAGCTGAACAATTCACTAAAGGTATGTTTTCTGGCAAGGCCTTTGGGATGGATTCCACTAAAGATTTAAACAATTCTGAACACACACTACGACTGCGTTTATTTGACTATATATATATATGCTCTCAAACGATTAATCATTGATTTGGGATATAGGAATATATTAGGGATGTTAATCTCAAGACTCAGGGCTACACGGCACGCATCTCGATGCACAGCCAACGATTCGATACATTTAAGATACATATGAAGCAGCAAGCAATGCAATGCGATGCAATTCACTCCTATAATGATGCAGTGCGATTCGACTTTGATTTAATTATTCACAATGCGATTAAATACAATGCAATGGAGAAAATTTTGCCTTGGAGCAGGTTTCATAAAACAATGATTAAATGATTTGGTTACATAAAATAAATTTAACATAGGCCAAGGTCAAGCTTTAGGCCAATTCAAAACGCACAGATAAACGCCAACTAACTCCACAAATCTAGTCTTTTGGACTTTGTTGGGTCAGTGTGTTACCCCTGTTGCCCTTGGTTGGAGTTAGTTTTCACCCCACTGAACAAGCTTAATCTGCATTTGTTGGGTCGTGGTAGGGGTGGGGGATATACCGGTAGACACGTTTAAGCGGTAGAAATTTGTCAACCGATTTTGGTCTATCGTCTTAATCGCTGGTTGAGATCATGTGACGTTGCACGTTACGTAACCACGCAATACACATTAACTTTGACAATGGAAGAAGCGGCGGTGAGTTTGCTTACATGTGACAAAACCAACAACGAGGAGATTGTAAAGAAAAAAGGTGCATCGTGTGTGATGTGGAATTGGTTTGGGTATAGGACAAGTGATACGAATGATTTGCAGGCTATGCGAGAGCACTGTTTTAGCAAGCAGTGGAAACGGGACATTCTAAAACGCTTAACGTTAAAAATGCTTAATGTGGCTTAACGCACATAAAAGCCCACATTTCTGTCAAACCTTTGTTGTAATAATCACTAACAAAAAAAGAGCCCATACTCAACAGATAAAGTGAATAATATCACGTTAAGTGTTTTCTCCCCCATAGAAATCCATTATAGGCAAACAGTTATATATAATTAATATTAATATTTATTATAAATTTTATTTATAATAAAGACTTGCCACTGTCAAAAGAGCAAGCTCTTATTCCGTTTATAAAGTTAATAATATGCTAAGTTTTCACCTCCATTATAAGGCTTAACGTGATATTATTCACTTTATCTGTTGAATTTGGGTTTTCTCTTTTGACAGTAACGTTAGTTAGTGATTATTACAAGAAAACTTTGACAGAAATATGGGTTTCCCTCTTCGGTTTTTTGGTGCTTTAAGCATCGTTAAGCGTTTTAGAATGTCCCGTGGAAACTGGTATATTGTCAGGCACTATGTTTGTACCTGTTGTTCTGAGGAAAAAAAACAGTAAACAGTATGGTAGTTTTTGTTTTGTTTTACTTAAAGTATTGCTGCAATTCAGTTTAAATAAAATTACATTATCCCCCAGTTTCACAGACAAGGCTTAAGCTAGTCCCAGACTAAATTGCATGTTTGAGCTGTCTCAGATGAA
>JAUMHP010000048.1:12173302-12193125 GCA_032361065.1 Enteromius trimaculatus | reverse complement strand
TCACTGAACTTGCGACACGAGACACAACAGACCCGCTAGATTTAAATCAGCACAGCCAGCGAAGGATCGGACGCAAGTTTTTTGTTTGAAGAAACGCACCTTTTTTTGTTTTTGAAACAAACTCCTTCGTCTTGCTGTTAAAAACATCCACATGCCGAGAATGAAGAACCATTCCGTCGATATGCTTCGTTGTTGTGTGTTTGTTTGTGGCGCGTTTACGATGATGTCACGGCAGTAGAGGCGGCGCAACTATAAAGACACGTGAATAATCCCGCTCACTCTAAAGCGGTTATAAACTGCAGTGGAAGCGCAAACCGAGCCGTGCCGTGCCGAGTTGTACCACGCTGTGGAAAAGTGCCATAAGAAACACACATTACCTAATTTTCACTGTACTAGCTTACATTTCATTTACCTATTACAAAAGTCCCCTTACAGTTACTGCTATCATAAAAGTAAATCCTACAACAAATATTAATCAAAATGTAGGATATATTTTACTCAGAATTTTTCCCCTCTTACATGGGTCTCGCTAAATGGACATGTTTGCATGACTTTCTAACATTTACCGATGAAAAATATACCTGTGATATGACAGTCATGCACTGATAAAACACAACATCTCAAATGCATTAAACAGCACAGATAAATTAGTTTGCTGAGGTGGATCGATTTGATTCATGATCGGCATTAAAAGGTGCTTAAGAATAAGTGAGCACAAATTAGTGAGGTTGTATTAATTTGAGCTGTTTATGGAACCGGTTTAGCCCCAATTGATTTGTTAAAGTTATTTCAAGTCAAGTTTTGGATTTGCACACTTGAAAACACAACCCTCTAGACAGTGACCATGTGCTGATTTTGACCCCATCTCTCACATAGACTGACAAAGAAGCATACTTTAAAGCAGGGGTCACCAAGTTCGGTCCTGGAGGGCCAGTGGTGCCCCGAGGGTCCCTATCTCGAACCCTAATTAAACACATCTGAAAAAGTGAATCAAGGTCTTATATTAAGTATATTTTAAACTTCCAGGCAGGTGTGTTGAGGCAAGTTGGAGTTAAACTCTGCAGGACACTGGCCCTCCAGGATCAGGTATGATGACACTTGCTTTAAAGACGTGTGCACTGAACACTTGCGAAATGGAGCTTTGTGCTTGTGTATCCTACCTCTCTCATTTGGCACAAATCCAGATATTTCATAATATTTTCAGATTTGCCATGTAACTTATCTAAATGCCAAACTATTATTTTTGATGTAAATCAAAGTCTATGTACTTCAGTGACGTTTCAGCAGTAACACAGAGGCAGGCGCATTGAGGTTTGCTTCACCTTATTTTATTTCGATAAAGTACCAACTGCTCGGTCAAGTTAGCAATGTTGGAATTGATATGTGTGTGTGTGTGTGTGTGTGTGTGTTTGTGTGTGCGTGCACACGCAGTCGCAATCACTTTAAATGTCTGGATAATAATGCATCACTGTATAAAGGTCTGCTTTTATTTGATTTATACATTGTGCTTTTATAAAATAAGGAAAACAGATGAAAACGGATGTCACTTTCTGCCATTTTCCTTTCTGTGAACAAGCATTAAGCATATCACACAAATGAACTGAAACTCAGCATATAGGCCCTATAGGCTACAATACCTATTTTTCCCCCTTGTTTATCTGTAAATTACATATATTTCAAATATATCAAATACATTTCAAGAATTTATTCCTTGTATGTATATGTACTGCAGATTACATATAACAATATTTAGTATTTTTTATATCTAGGTGGAAAAAAGTTTTAATTTGTACTACTGTCAAAGTAAAAAAAAGCATAATAGACCTATTTGTTTTTTTCCATGTTGTACCGACCCGTGACATCTGTCTATCATTCCTCCTTCTAATATATAAATATATGTGTGTATATATATATATATATAGTGGGGCAAAAAATTATTCAGTTATTATTCAGTCCGCCACCAGTTCTCCCACTTAAAAAGATGACAGGCCTCTAATTTTCATCATAGGTACAGTATACCTCAATTATGAAAGACAAAATGAGAAAAAAAAAGAAAATCCAGGAAAATCCAGGAAATCACACTGTAGGATTTTTAATAAATTCATTTGCAAATTCTGGTGGAAAATAAGTATTTAGTCAATAACAAAATTTCATCTTAATACTTTGTGATATGCCCTTTGTGGCCAATGACGTTTTCTGTAAGTCTTCACAAGGTGTTCACACACTGTTGCTGGTATTTTGGCCCATTCCTCCATGCAGATCTCCTCTAGAGCAGTAATGTTTTGGGGTTGTCGCTGGGCAACACAGACTTGGGGTTGAGATCTGGAGACAAGGCTAGGCCACTCCAGGACCTTGAAATGCTTCTTACGAAGCCACTGCTTTGTTGCCCGGGCGGTGTGTTTGGGATCATTGTCATGCTGAAAGACCAAGCCACGTTTCATCTTCAATGCATTTGCTGATGGAAGAAGGTTTTCACTCAAAATCTCACAATACATGGTGGCCCCATTCATTCTTTCATTTACACAGATCAGTCGTCCTGGTCCCTTTGCAGAAAAACAGCCCCAAAGCATGACATTCTCCCAATCCTCTTCTGGATCATCCAAATGCTCTCTAGCAAACTTCAGACGGGCCCGGACATGTACTGGCTTAATCAGGGGGACATGTCTGGCACTGCAGGAGTCCCTGGCGGCGTAGTGTGTTACTGATGGTAGCCTTTGTTACTTTGGTCCCAGCTCTCTCCAGGTCATTCACTAGGTCCCCCCAGGGTGAGATCTTGCATGGAGTCCCAGATTGAGGGAGATTATCAGTGGTCTTGTATGTCTTCCTTTTTCTAATAATTGCTCCCACAGTTGATTTCTTCACACCAAGCTGCTTATCTATTGCAGATTCAGTCTTCCCAGGTACAGGTCTACAATTTTGTTTCTGGTATCCTTTGACAGCTCTTTGGACTTGGCAATAGTGGAGTTTAGAGTGTGACTGTTTGAGGATGTGGACAGGTGTCTTTTATACTGATAACAAGTTCAAACAGGTGCCATTAATACTGGTAACAAGGGGAGGACAGAGGAGCCTCTTAAAGAAGAAGTTACAGGTCTGTGAGAGCCTTGTTTGTAGGTGACCAAATACTAATTTTACCGAGGAATTTAGCTATTAATTTATCTAGAAATTCATATTTTGTCTCTTATAGTTGAGGTACAGTGCACCTATGATAAAAATTACAGGCCTCTCTCTCATCCTTTTAAGCAGGAGAACTTCCAAAATTGCTGGCTGACTAAATATGTTTTTGCCCCACTTTACAATATATATAAGCATTGAGGTTTTTTTTTCTGTATTATTTTCTATTGTTAAAATGTCTTTTTACAGAACTGAATACTCATATTTATTCACCTATCATGCATTAAACGAATCAAATTTCACAGCAATTATAATATGGAAGCACATGTGTAGCTATCTTCAATTTGCATTGCAATATTCAAAATTGCAATTTATTTTTTATTTACGTTTACATTTTCCGATAACCCACATGTGCAAAGTTTGGTGCAAAAGGAAAATTAAAATGAAATAATATTATTTACATTTGCCATTTGCAACAATAATCTTAATATGTAAACTGCATACTAATTTGAATTCTGTATAAGTTGCAAAATGAAAATGAAAATGTATAACCCTAATTGATTTGATATGTGTAACATGTCCAAGCAGAAGTAGTAGCAAAATGATCATTTAAATGTTATTTGTCCAAAATGCATTTTGACTAACAGTTAGGACACTTCATCAGGACATTTTCATCATGACGCCGCGGGATATGTGTAGAAAAATTCAATTGCGCTTTGATAATGCTTTCCGAGCTGACCACGCCCACCCTCCGTCAATCACTGCTTCAAGACGGAAGCGTGTTACGTTTAGATCGCTCGAAACATAGCGGCTGGAGAATTGAAGTGGAGCGTGAAGAGAGAAATAGTGGTGTCTGAGAAGATTTGTACGTGTATGTAGATGACAGAACTAGATTAACACTGGAGTGTTTTGCAGAATTATCAGCCTTACAGACCGTGGTCACGTGAGCCGGACAGCATCATTTCGGGGAACGTGCTTAGACATGGGGGGGATTTCAAAGAGAAGTGAGCATCTTTATGCCCTCCTCCCTTCGAAGGCAGAGCCCTTGAAGTGTGTTCTTTTAAGGGTGTAGCGTAGGGCATTTCTGCCTCATATAAGTGTTTGGGACTCTCTAGGTGAAGGGAGCGACGGACCAAGCGTTACCTTGACAACGCTGCGCATGAGCGCAGTCTTATTTACTATTAAATTTTCAAAGTAAATCATATAAAGCACACACCGGTTATATGTTTTGTGATATACATTGTCTTAAATTTTGTCTAAAAAAATGTTCAAAAGTAAAACGCAGTAAAAGTTGACACAGACAGAGTCTTGAGTGCACTGATAAAGAATGTATAACATTTTTTATGTGAACTCTGAAGGAATTTAAATGATGCATAAATGTGAAGGAATGGTCAGCGGTGTAATATATTGTGACTGACGTTGCCATTAATTTCCTGTAAAATTCGACAGTAAAACCCAAGGGAAGTTGACACAGATAGATGCAATGTTGTTCTGAAATAGAATTTATTGAAATTCCTTCCTCTTCACAGTGCAATATATTTGAAAATAACTGTATATTTTATCATGTCCAATATTAATATGCTTGTTAATAGTTTTCCCCCCATTTTGGCTACGTTTAATTCATAACCGATGAAAGATATGCCTTCGTCAGCTTTTTGTCCGCTTCATGTATCCGTACCATAATACCACAAATAGACGTGCGCAGAATGTGGCGGCTCACGTGACCACGGTCTGTAAGGCTGATAATTCTGCAAAACACTCCAGTGTTAATCTAGTTCTGTCATCTACATACACGTACAAATCTTCTCAGACACCACTATTTCTCTCTTCACGCTCCACTTCATATCTCCACCCGCTATGTTTCGAGCGATCTAAACGTAACACGCTTCCGTTTTGCAGTGATTGACGGAGGGTGGGCGTGGTCAGCTCGGAAAGCATCTTCAAAGCCGCATTGAATTTTTCTACACATATCCCGCGGCGTCATGATGAAAATGCTATCGTAAGTGTCCTAACTGTTAGTCAAAATGCATTTCGGACAAATAACATTTAAATGATCATTTTGCTACTATTTCTGCTTGGACATGTTACACACATAAAATCAATTAGGGTTATACATTTTAATTTTAATTTTGCAAATTATATAGCATTCAAATTAGTATGCAGTTTACATATTAAGATTACTGTTGTAAATGGGAAATGTAAATAATATTATTTCATTTTTATTTTCCTTTTGCACCAAACTTTGCACATGTGGGTTAATGAAAAATGTAAATTTAAATAAAAAATACATTGCCATTTTGAAAATTGCATGGCAAATGGAAAATTGCTACGCATATGCTTCCATATTATAATGTTTCAATTTCAAATAAATCTTTTGAACTTTCTTTAATCAAAAAGTCCTGTGAAAAATGTATAACTGATTCCACAAAAACATTGATAATCAGAAACGTTCCTCGAGGAGCAAATCTGCTGTTAATTCAGCTTTGCCATCACAGGAATAAATTACATTTTAATATATTAAAATAGAAAACAGTTATTTTAAATTGTAATAATATTTCACAATATTTACATAACTGCTTACTTTTTAAAAAAAAAATATGACAACATCTTACCATCACCTTACAATAATCTTACATCTAACCTTTCAATGATCGCATATACTGTATACAGCACACAATAAGCATGTAAAAGTAAAGAGTAATATTTATCCATTCATTTATTTTTATTTATTTGTTTTTTTTACAAAAACGTTTTAATACGTGAAAAATGCCTGCAAACCCCATTTTATGATCAAATTGTAGAAGCATTCAGGAGTGAAATGCCTCAAACTGAACCGCAACCTCACAGATATTCTTCTTCCTGCTTCAAAGCGAAATAATTCAAGCCAGCAGGCACACAACCAGGGTAGTTTGGGAATGGGAATAGGGAACAGGGTTTTGGGAAGAAAACAGCTGAAAATGCACCTTCCAGCCTTCTCTCTGTTCGCTACGCTAGTTCGCTTTCATACGGTGGCTGCAGCAAGCAGCAGACAGTATTTGAAACATGTTTGGCTTTTTTCCCCCCCCGCTGATCACGACGATGTCAGGCAACATGAGAAGTCGTGTCAGAGATGGAGCAACTTATTACATTTTGATTAAAGATTATGAAGACAACAGCATGCAAAGACGAATCACTCACAATAAGAGCAGGAACAAGTAAATAGGGTCAATTCTGATTTCATGTCGACTTTGACATCAGCAAAATGCCTACATACTACATGCATGAAAATTGCATTACTAGAAAAAAATGGTATTACAAAAGGCATTTAAACTGATCATCAGAGAGATCCGAGAACAAAATGCAGCATCCTCCTCAAACCCCAGAGGAGTATATTTTTTTATCTCTTCTTTCATAAGACATATGTGCCTGTCTGATGTTGACCCCACTGTTGATTTTACGTGTGCCAAAGAGAGGGTACTCTTTTGTGAAGACTAAGGATTAAAATAAGATTAAGTCGTTCCCAGCCGGCAAATTTTGTCTCACAATGTGCCACAAGTTCTCAACACCAGATTAAACGTCAAAGCCAAGCTATAATATGGTCTCTAATGTGTTGAAAACCAACTGGCGACATTCCCATAAGTGCCTTTAGCAATGAGAAATGATGATAATTACATCTGGACGTACGTGGACATGGAAACTAAAGCTATTGGCTGCCAAATGTCAAACAATGGCCAAAACTAATAACGATGACTGAATGTGGGGAATGCTGCCCTAGCGCACATAGGTCGTGATTCCGAAAGGACAGAGTTTTTTAAAAAACTGTTTTAATAAATGAAGCAAAATAGACATTATGTTGCAGTTAACTACCATTTACCTCTAGCTCTCTCACACACACATACACGTACTCTCACATGCATGCACAATATTATCTCAACATCTGCTATTTCAAATGAACACTGTATCTCCTGTGTCAAAATTACCCATTCAAAACCGGCAAAAATACATCAAATAATCCACTAGGGATCTCAGCCTCCCCTAGCCATCTGTGCTCCAGTCCAAACCATCAGACAGCTAATAGTTATGGTTATTACAGTGTTACCTCTCAAAGGACAAATTTAAAGTTTCCATTTGGATTTCCATCATATTCAGATTCCGCTCCCCTATACTTTCCCGTTAACGTGACTGTTCTAAATATGTCTTAACTTTGACTTGATATTAATTGTTTATTCTGTGTTTTAATTATTTTATAAGCCAGGAAGCACATCATGGTGAGTCATATTTTCATTTAATCTAAAATGTGCCAAAATTATTTATCATCAGTCATCCATTACATGTCACAATTTCTCAATAAATCATGATTTTTGAAAAAAAAAAGAGAAAAAATCCTTGCTGTCAACAAACCATTAAATATGACTTTTGCCTCAAATAACTGTAATTTGCTGCTTATTAATAGTTAGTAAAGTAGTTTATACGTTTAGGCAGAATATGTGCTTTATAAGTACTAATAAACAATTAAAATGTTAATAACTAGACTGGCTTGTGTAACAGTATTTATATAAAATTTCATACCAGACCTTCATAAATAGCTCAGCCACTCAAACTACTGCGTATCCTGATTAATATAAAATTAAAGACAATTAACAAGATAAAAGGATGGCATTAACTTCATTAAAAACATTTATTAAATCCACCGCTACCAGAGAAATTAAATGAAAGGTATTTCTTAATAAACTTTTAATATTTAAGTATATTTTAATTATAGGACACAGGCCTATATGACAGGGACATACTGCACAGCATTATTAACTCATACAACCAGTTGTGAATATTATAATCTTCATTTATAGTACTTTGTGGTATTTTTTAGCAGTAATTAATGACTACTGGTGCATATGAAATAATTTGGATTCTTCATTGTGTTCACTTCCGTTTCAAACATGCAATGCACAACCTCTAGATTTGTACTGTTTAATCTGTTCGAAACAATAACTGAAAATATCATTTTAAGCAAACCCCTACCCACAAATTGGCAACCGAATTACCTTTGCCTCGCAAATATTTTCATTTACTCACCAGGCTTATCTAATGCTAATACTAAAAGCAGTGATACATGAGCGACGAAAAGGCATGGACACATTTATATTTAACCATATTGCATATTCATTTGTAGGAGTCTCCCGTTCAGACACAACATTTATAGAAGCAGAGTATTTAAATAAATAACACAAGGTGATTTACTAGGGTTTGACCCCCGAAAAACATGTCCCTGTGAAGAGGTAAAGATGAAGAGGGAAAAATACAACCGCCTGCGACTGTACGTTCTAATGGGATGTACTTTCACTTTATTTAAATATTCCACAGCTCTTTTCACACGCTCATTAATGAGCTTCTTTCCTGTCAAACGCTCTGTCAGAATGTTTCACTGTAAAGCAGTCGTAGGACACAACACACAGAGAAAATATGTCTGTGCTAAACTAATTAATAGCCAATAAATCAGTGGCGAGTGAAATCTGAAAATTTATTAGCCTAAAGACAAACATTAATTAGTCACCTTGCACAGTTTTTCGCATATAAAAGTGATTTACTTGAGGGTAAAGCCATTCTAGAGCAAATACAGTACATAATATTGCATCTATACTCAAAGGATTAAAAATACATAGATAATACAAGACCCTACCCCTATTAATTATAATATAGAATAGAACAGAATAGATTATATATATATATATATATTCTAGCTATTGGGTGGATACAATCTGGCCATTTTCTTGTAGCTTCAGTCTATCATCAGGTTTCAAGTGTGTTCAAGGCAGTGTTTTCAGCTTTTAGAAGGTGCAGCTTTTCTGTAATCTTTTGTGACAGTCTCTCTGATACTGGGTTAAAGCAGAGTGTCACCACTGTGAAAGTGGAGGAGATGCTTCAGTTTGTTCCATATAACCAACTAAATACAGTGATGCCACTCTATTAGGCCTTATAATTATACCCCAAAAAGCTATTATAAAAGCTATCATTACAATAATTATACACAAGTGGTTTCCGTCCAGGATGATTTGAATCGAATTCCTTGTAAAGCTGCTTTAAAATGATTTGAATTATGACAAGCGAAGCGGCATGCAAATATCACTGAATTGAATTGAACATGACGAACAGCATACGTGAACAAGAAGCTTTCAGCACTGTGCTAAAACTCAAACCCTGTTGAGACGAACGGTAGGTGAATAAATCAACAGAGATGGGCAAGTGTCTCACAGCTTTAATTCTAATACCTACAACAAATACTGGATGAATTATATGTGTGAGGGCCCACTGGGACCCTGCCATATTTTGCATGACCTAATTCTGCTCACTGCCTTCCTTAAGTGACATATTTCTTGCAAGCCAGCACAGCCTTTGCCACCTAATGTAGTGGAAGAACTAGGCTATAGAAAACTCCATCATTCAGCTGATGTTTTCTTTTCGCGCTGGGAGATATCATCTCAGCGCTTCAAAAGAAGACGCAGCGAGTAAAGGAAACTCGCTCTTTGTGGTTTCCGTGCCAGTACTGAGGGTGCTAACTGTCAGAAAAAAAATATATAATAATAATCAGCTTTTGCTGATGGATCATGACATAACCAACTATAAACAGGAGATATATGGTTGCCGCTTATAGCAAGAGGAAGACGTGTAACATGAGGGCGTGCTTTTATTTCACCCTTTAATTTGACTGGATGAATAAGGAAATCTAATGAGCATTCTTCCCTCACATTCTTTGTGTTTTTGGCAGGGGCTGAACCTCCTTGGGTAAGCTTTCTGTGAGACCATTTGGCAGAGATTACGCCCAGCTTAACGTCCATCCCACAAAGGTCTTTGATTCATAACTGAGATTTGAAAGCACACTTGCATTCATGGAGTAACTAGTGCATGTGAGAACGCTTTAATCAGATACAGCTACAGAGCAAAGGGATTAGCAACACTAAAATGTAATCAGTGTGATTAAAACATTAATGCGTTCACATACAAAAGCATTTCAACAACTACCCGGCTACGCTGTAACAGCATAGAGCGAGAGAAGAGTGGAAAATATTCCACCATGCTGACAGTCAAATAGAGAAACAATTGCAGGGCATTTCAATACTAGATGAGAGTCAACAGGGGGGGACCATTTTCTTTAAAGGGGCTATGATAGGTGCTGTGATGCTGCAATAGGGGAAAATTGAAATGCTGCAGAGAAGGGAGGCTGAATCAACGGAAGATCCGTTAAAAATGCGTCCATGCTAAGACGTCTTTAAGGAACAGCGAGCAACGTGATGTATATTAGAGACTCTCACTGGCTTCTTCACAGCGCTTGTGTTCCCGATACAGAAAATGACACCCGGCCACGGTAACCATGGCAACACACCCTATGGACATGCACTAGATAGCCTCTGCTATCTAACACTAGTTCAAACACCTTGGTAGGCGTTTACATAACAATTGACAGTTCGCCCCAAAAATAAAAATCGGTCGTTTTTTACTGATGAGCCAAACCTGTATGACTCTTTTTCTTTCGCGTAACACAACACACACACAAAAAAGAGATGCTTTGAAAAGCGTCTAAGTGGGTTTTTGTTTTTACACACAGTGCAAGTCAGTACTGCTTTGGACCCCATTGACTGAAACACTGAAACATTACCTTCTTTTGAGTTCCACAGACGAAAGAAAGAAAGCCTAACAGTTTGGAACGACACAAGCATGAGTAAAAAATAACAGAATTCTCATTTTTGGGTGAACTATCCTATTATCTGATGTAACTCGCGAGCGCTATCCAAATGGCACAGTAATACAAGCCTTTTGCACTTTCCATAATGTGTGAACAATGGCAAGCATTGTGGGTTTGTTCTTTCGACTAAAACATATTCTCAGCTCAGCGCAGCACTTAAATAATTGCAGTTTGAGTACTCTGCTTTTACCACAATTTCATTAATGGCCTTTTAAAGAGTCTCAGGCTGTTTTTAGAACTACCAAACATCTTCAAAGCAGCAGAGAAGAAAAGTTGGGTGATCTTAAAGTTAAAAGTAGCGAGCTGGTACAAATTAAACGCCATTGTTCTTGTTGGTTGGGTTTTGACAGCTGCAATTAAAAGTCTCATGTTCTTGAAGGAAACCAGGCGCTGCCGTCTCTCAAGAGGCAACTGCTTTCATTTCATAAATAAGCTCACTTCCTATCGGCTAATATTGTGTCATAACGCCAGTCCTCTCTTCTGACAAATGGAAAATGCGACATTATGTGACCTATTAGGCAACGTGGAAACAAAGCGAGATATGTGAAGCATGACAAAATGTTTGGAAGAAATGGCGGGCATCTTCGCAGCTGACAGTTTGTGATGATGGTGTGGCATTCCCAGTCTGAGCAGGGCCTCCAGTCTGCCAAGAATGCAGAGGCAAAGCTGTTGAGATGATTGATGACACGCCTCCACTGGCCCTCTCTTCCCTGCTGACATGCACTCACAACCCAACACTTTTCACCGCTAATTGGACAACCTTGCAAATTCCTTCTCTGAGACTGTGGTCCACTAAATTAGCCACTGATAACTGCCCAGAATTGGTTCAATTTATGAACGTCCAGAACTGTCGTGCTGGTAAGGTGTCACTCGGAGACTGTTGAATAAACCTGCCAGGCGTGCAACTTTCCAGACGAGTTTATTTCTCATCAGTTTTCCATTTGAATGTTTTGATCAAGCTTGCGGGTGACAGTTCATTTAAAGTCTAGTTAGGTAGAACTTTCCCTGAAATGGGAAAATAGATGTGTTTGTACATAATGAGTCCCGAAGGACAAAAATCACATTGCGGCCATAAATGGGGCATCACATGAGCTACTTTTGCTTGTTTGATTAGTCTGAATCACGTGCTAATTAGTTTTCATTTGAGAAGATCCACACTCTCAAAAGAAAATCCAGGGGACCTATTACAACACAGCTTGTAAGTTAAAAATGTGGATTTATTGATTTAATTAGACATTTTAAGTTGCTTAGTTGTGTTGACATCACAACGCTGATAAAATTGAGTGCAATATTGTTAGGTTGCAGGAAATGAAATTATCTTGATAATTTTGAAAATTGGGCTGTGGATTCCTAATTCCCACACTCAAAAAATATCAATTTAATAAACAAAGTAATTCCTTACTTTTCATTTTATATTTTAAAATTACATGTGCATGTTAGAAAAGAACTCATTTAATGAATTCATTTGGTTTAATTTTTTGAGCAATCAACTTAAAGATTCGTGTTTATTCTACAAATTAAGTTTCTCTACCTCAATCTAGTTTGCTGGCCGAACGTAATTGTGTTATAATTTGTTATAAATCAAAAAGATTGATGCACACCAAACAAGTACTGCACATTATTCTACATATTCTTCAAAAATACATTCCTTGTTCAGATTTAAAAGTAGTTTATGGGAGATCTAGTGTTGTCAACATGCTACTGCCCTGTGTTTTTCACAGACACTAACAAAGTAAAACTGCAACCGCCATCCAGCTGGAAATCTGGGTCTGTTATGTAACCCAAATGTGGTCAATGGCCATTCAAAAATCTGAAAACTACCAGACTCAGTGTGAAGCCTAGCCAAATGTCTTCGTAGAAGCCTAGCAGCACACAATCAGATATTTAAAATATTTCAGTGCATGACCTTTTAGTCTTTCTAAGACATTTGAACTCTACAGGAACTCTAATAAGCTTTATAGGATCAATTGGTAAAGCATGGTGCTAAAAACGATATACAGTAGTTATGGGTTTTGTTAGAACCACGCATGTTGAAGAAAGGCTTCTTTTAAAATAAACTGGATGCAGATTTGCTAAAGCTGAATAAAGCTAAATAAACTCTTAATTCATTCTTGTAAAATTACACTGGACTAACAAGCTACTTGTTATATCTGAGAATGATATGGTTCCAATAGCAGGGGGGGAAAAATCTAAATAAACATATCATTACACAATTTGGTAGCTGAAATAGGAATCTATGTTAAATAAATAATCCTCATAAAAGAGCCCAATCATCCAGAATATTACTTTTTTCCATTCTACAAGGAAACTGCAATCAACATTGCTTTACATCAAGCAATTTTTGATTTCTTTGTTGGCCAACATCGTGATATGTCACATTAAGCTCTTAGAGGGGGAAAGAAAGCCTAAATGCTATTGATCTGCTTCACTGCTTTGTATTCCATTCACTAATAATTACCAATGCAGTCCCTCCAATTACTCGGCTCTACTTAACATTTACAGCCACGTGCAATCCACACACATTGATTCATTATGCAAATGACAGGGACTAATTTAAGGCTTGCTTACATGACTCCATTTAAAAACCTGCAGCCATGGCAATGCACGGCACAAATGAATTGAGACACAGTTTCCTTTTAACGCTGCAGAAAGAATGCAAGAAACATTTAAGCCAAATATTAACAAATGTTCCTAATGTTCGGAGTACTTTATTGCATTCAAATGAAACTCAATACCTTATAGCACTGAGCCAATGGCAAACGAGTCTTCAATATTAACACTGAATATGGCGAGGACTGATGATAGGATTACTGTTAAGGTGAACGGCGGAGGCCTGTGTGCTCTCCAGTTTGAGAGTAGAGTGGGTGTCTAGCACCTGAGGGACAAAGAAGCTTATCTGGTATCTAGTGAGCCTGCTTCATCAAAAGCCATGAAAATCAGTGACAGGTTGAGGAGAAGGGAGGTTAAATCTACTTGAAAGGCACTACTGTTTTTTTTCAGAAGTGCTTCAGGTATAATTGCTTTGAAGATAACCATTATCTGGTGGCAATGATTATTTTTTTCTGCATATTTTATCCTGAGACTCGTGACCTCCCCCACAACTGGAAAAGGGGGCTTCTTTAGGAATATTCCATTACAATATTGCAATGATACAATTTTCCTGGCATAGAAAAGAACTTGAAAAGAGAAAGTGCATAGCTGTATTATATTCTAACTATGGGGAGAAGAACAGTTGAGTAAATTATGTTATTTTGTTTTTTTAATTTTTGGGTGAACTAACCTTTTAAGTGCATTAAACATCAGCCTATACAGTATATCATGGTTTCCCAAACTGGGGTTCCTAAAGGGGTCATACAAAGGCAATTTTCCACAAGCTAGTATGATTCTTTAGGAACTTAGTGGGAAGTTTGTAATATAGATTGCTTTAAAATTTCTCAAAGAAATTTTACCCTGTCAAAAACAGCTCTTTAGAGATCACTCTTCTGTGTACTTCCCCTTTAAATCTTCACAAGCTCTACTAACTCCGCCCTTCTTTTCAAAGGCGCTCTCGGAGGATCTTCATTAAAAGACATTATACTCACTGCTTCTGTAGGTGAGGCTGGATCATGAACGATGCGCACTCAGATGTCGGGGGTAAATGACTTCTGCTATGTTCATTAATACATTCAACAACAAAACACCTCAATCTCTTGCTTGTCTCTGCGTCTCGGTCTGATGACGGCTCACTCAGGGCGGGTCTGAGGTAAGACACCAGTTCAGTCTGTGTGACACGCTGCTGTCAATCAAATATTGTAGGCGTGGCCTCTGTCTGTGTGACGTCACACCGACATGCATTTGAGAATGGCTTGATTTCAGAAGGGGCAACTTATTCGTCTTTTAATGTAATAAAAATACTTGTGGATCTTTATCATGGTAGGATGGTTGTGTACACACACTCCCAACAACACACATTTCAGTCCAAACAGCTTGAAAAAGTGCACGTACCACCGTATGACCCCTTTAAGTTGATAAAATGCTTAATTAAATAAAAAAATAAATCAAACTAAAACATTCCCTTCAAGACTTTCTGAACTTAATATTTTCACATTTTAATTCTAAATACAAGTATTTTTTTTCTGATAATGTAATCCACAGTAAATGTAACCAGTATTAACCCACACACACACACACATATATGTATATAGGTTAGCAAATAAACCACATTCTTTTAGATTTGCTGTGCATTCCTGCAGCGGCTCTAACAAAGAATAACATCTTGCCTTATGGTATCCATGGCTGGTGTGTCAGACAGTGTTAAGTCCCAGCCTGACTTTCTATAGCTTTCTGTATCACCTTTAATATCAAGGACTCTCTCTAAATTTACAAGAGAAGCGTGGAATACCACACACTCCTCGGTTGCACACTAAATATCGATCATCTCTGACCGCGAGTTATTCCTGAACAAAACTTAAGAAAAAAATGATAATGTGAACTTTAAAAGAAAAGTACCACTGGCATCCTATTTGTAGTATACAGTATGTTGATATATTGCAGCCAAATTGCAAATATTAAACGTAGGCTTACTGGCACAAAGTCAAGAACCATTTAAGCTAGATCACAGTATTTATCATAATTCATGCTCTTCAGCTCAAGAGACCAACAATACCAAGTATATATATAAAAAAGATTAGATACACTATAAGACGTTATTAACATTTTAATTCCTAAACATACTCTTCAATAGCTAGTGTTTATGATTAAATTTGTGATCATGTTGTGTTGAAAACAGCGCAAATAAAGCAAATTTCAAAAGAGGCTGATTGCATAGGTTTCATCGATATATCTATACACTAAACACAACTGATTCAATCCCTCTGTAATAGCTGCATCAGCAAAACATCAATAATTGGAAGACATCCATTAAATATTTCAGAGAGCACAGCACCACAGATAAAGTGTTGGTGTTCAAGTGAATAATACAACAGAAGAGATAAAACAGAGGAGAAAATCTCACAGTAACATCCTTCTGATTAATCAGCACTGACAGTAAGAGGTGTGGCCTGAGGAGAAAAGGAGCAGGATCCCATCCACGTCTCCAAGTAACACTGACGCGGGTGAGGGACACGTTTAAAGCACAGGCACTAAGCAACTGACATTCTCTGGTCATCTGGGACAGTCATGACAGCCCTATTCACAGTACACAATAGCCTCCCATTACAATTTTTTACCCAATTCTGAGATACAATAATGTTGTCGCATTGAAATTACTTGGCATAAGTGCTTTCACTTGTGAAAATGTAACAATACAAGAAACATTCTAGGGTGTATTTTAGTCAAAGCGAGGATAAGAAAAAAATCTAAGATAACAATCAAGGTTTTCTGGGAAAAAAAAAAAAAACAGCAAGGTGCAAAACTGATGTTTGAATAGCCTGCTAAACATAACCAATGGTAGAAATTGACTGTCACTTAAGCCAAGCAAACAGTTTTGTGGAAACAAGGTGTAAACAAAAGGCGATGGTCCCTAATTTCCCCCAAAGCTCTAAACAAAGTCCTCAGTGACATCTTAACAGAAGGTGAGTTTCAAGATGATTGCAGCAGTCGAGCAAGCGAATCAACACAAACAGATAACATGAAAACCTTTCTTAAATAAAATATATCTAATATACTGGGTAGATTGGGATTACACAAAACAAAGAGTTTATAAACTGCAAACTGTAGGCTTTAGATACCCGATTCTTAAACGAATTATTCTTTGGAGTCGATTTTTTTCAATGAATCGGTTGTCTGATTCAATAAACTGGCCTTGGACGATTAGTTCACGAACAGGACTGAATCGGTTTGAGCATTTATCGAGTCACCGACTCTTTAAACAGAGAATCGTCTCTGTCGTGTCCGATTTGTAGCAAGCTGACACCCGAAGAGTAAGCTGACAGTTTGATTTAAAAATCAATATTTTATTTTAGAGAGACATAACCTAACTGAAATTAATAAAACACAAATATTATTTAGTTTTTGTTTTGGGGCTCCAGCATACTGCTCTGGATTCATGACGGTACGATAAAGACGTAAATAACAAAATCCGAAAACGATCATAAAAAGCAACATGTACTCACATATCACTTAAAAATCTTTTCGAAAATGCAACGTGCAACGCCAGACAGTATCGGACTACGTGATGACGCACTTACGCAAAAGAATTGCTAAATGGGTTTTGAACAGGTTCGTTGAAACGATCTGTTCGAAAGAACCGACTCTATGAAATGAATCGAACTTCCCATCATAGTGGTCCTGTGTGTATATTTAAAAATTAAAAGGGGGACAAGCAAAATTTGCAAGGAGTCAAAAATGAATTCTAACGTTAATAAAAAGGTCAAATAGTGTTTCTTAAAGTGAAATTTCCCTGAAGACAATAGCCTACATAAACGACGTTTCAAATCTTAAGAAGAAAACTGCTCCCCATGACTGAATTCACTAAATATCTTATAATATGAAAAAAAACATTCTATTTAAATTAGAGTACAACATCCATCAGCAAACGGAAAAAAACTTGGGGAACTTGTGAAACTTAAAATAAAAACTTAGCATCAGACACTTCATCAGTTACTATCAGACACACCCATGAAAAAAAAAGCCTTCAAAAAAACTCGAATTTTTTTGCTTACATGTTCATCATAAGCTACTCATATCTTGACATGACTCAAATTCCCCTTTAATCGTGCACATAATCGTTTGCAACTTTTATATCTTTATATTTTTTTCCCCAGGACGCAAACATTTGTGGGGCTCTTTCGGACGATGTGAATTCATGAATGACTTCATTGTAATTGTGCAAAGTGTTCCGCTTGGCGGGGTTTACAAAAGTCTACCCCCTTCCCCAGCTCCTTATGCAACCCCTCATAGAGAGACAATCTGGATCCGAACGTTAGACTTTAAAGATCTATAATTGAGCCAGTTCACCCGAACTCGAAAATATCTCGGGAGAAAAAAAAAAATCATCACGGTTCCAAACTGTTCTGGTCTATATGGGAATCAGCAGGGTTTATGACCCAAATAAAAGTGACGGAGCTGCACTGGGGCATCTTCCGAGCGTTGTTTACAAAACTGAGAGCAGAGCAGAGACAGAGGCAGGTGCCAGCCAAGTTTAGTTTCAACACTTCTACTGCGACTTGAGTCTCCTACCTGAGCAGCGCGGTGTCTCCCTGTCTGCTGACCACGCTCTCGCTGGACGCATAGTCCACAGTTTGTCCAGCGGGCAAACACGATGGTAAAAAGCAGCAAAGACCAAGAATTATAGCGGTGAGCCACTGACCGGAGACGCACGCATCCTGCACTGCAATCATTATGTCCATCACCGCCGAATGGAGCACGATCCGCGCCGTTATCAAAAATAAAAATATCTGGATGAAAATACAATAATCCTCCGCGACAAAGCCCGAGAAACGGCGTTCCGCGTAGTTTCCCAGATTTGTTTTGATCGGAACCTGACCGCGGGAGGAAGTCGACTCTCCAGTGGCTTGCACACCATCTAGTGAGGAAATGGGAAACGGGAGCAGAGCTAGCAGCAGACAACCCCCCGGCTCTGATCCTGTTGCCATGCGGCCGTTTCCCAGGCAACCTGTTCCCTGTAGCTCGTGATGGAGCAGTTAAGCGGGTGGTTATTCTTGATACGGCAATACTATTTAAATGAGTGAGTTTTGACCACCCGGGGTTTAGCGCCCTGCAACCTCGAGACGTCCTCCTGCAAACACGCACTTTGTTTTGTTTTAGTCTATTGCGTGCGACGTCTCCAAAAACGAGTCGATGAAAAGGGCAAGGTAAAATGACACAGGTCAGGTCTTGTTTGTGTCATCAGTGGCCCATGCAGCCCTGCAGTGGTCTGCTATTTGTTCTTAGAAGTTGCTGCATGTTGGGTGTTCTCATGCCTTTTTAGACTCGGTAGCTTTGAAGATTTTATAGTTCTCTCAGACCGAATGTTTTGTGTGTGTGTGTGTGTGTGTTTGCTTATCTTATCAAAGGAAACAAAAATGTCCTTAAAATTAAATTTGTGACCCTGTAGGCTACCACAAAAACCAGTCAGAAGGGTCAATCCCAATTTTATGTATTTACATAATCTGAAAGTTGAATAGCCTAAATAAGCCTGTATGTTTGGCTAGGACAATTTTTGGATAAGACACAACATTGGAAAATCTATCTAAGGGTGCCAAAAATCTGAATATTAAGAAAAACGCTTTTAAAGTTGTCCAAATGAAGTCTTTAGTCATGAATTTTCCTAATCAAAAATTATGTTTTTATGTATTTACGGTAGGAAATGAACAAAATGTTTTAATGGAACATGATTGGCATAAAAGTAAGATCGATAATTTGGACACATAGAGTACAATGTATAATTGGCTATTGCTACAAATATACCTGTGTGACTGGTGACTGGTTTTGTGGTTTACATAAGGCCTAATATGTGACTCATCAAATAAGTACAAACAGGCTTGGTTTCATAAACAGGCTTAGCCTAAGACAGGATTAGTCCCTAGTTCAATTAGGACATTTAAGTAATTTTAATATATATATAAAAAAAAAAAGTAGAAAAAAGGCGTTACTGATGTGCATCTTAAGACAAAACAAAGGCACTGGCAAGTTTTAAGATCAGTCAGTGCAAGTCAATTGAAACAGATCAGAATTACATTTTAGTCTAGAACTAGGTTTAAGCCTTGTCTGTGAAACTGGGGGGCAGTGTTGTGGACATGAAATATTAATCTGAATTTAATTACTTTAAAATTTTCCATGCATCTTAAATATCCTGCAACAACTGACCTTACAACAACAACTGAAACTTTAAGCCTAATATTAATACTGAAGTTCCTAATTTTCAAAACTGTGGCCAGTAGCATTTATATGCAAAAAATAAATAAATAATCCAGTGTCATGAGAAATCAGAGCCTCTCTTAAAATTGTGTCCTTTATCAACTAGATACTTAGTATACACACACACACAAACAAAACGTAAGAAAATTGAACTTAT
>JAUMHP010000048.1:12139524-12165475 GCA_032361065.1 Enteromius trimaculatus | reverse complement strand
TAAACACATATATTATGTAAAGAAAAACTTTTATTTTGGATGCGATTAATCGCGATTAATCATTTGACAGCACTAATTATAATGCTTTAATTATGCTTTATAGTGTATAATAATAATGAATAATTATAATTAATTATTATGCATTATACATAAAGGCTTTAAGTAAGTACCAAAAGAGTCATTTCAATCCACCTAATGAGGAATTTTGCCAAGAATTTCAGCACCGATTTCAAAATGGGTTCAAGTTGGTCACTTGGATTCGATTTTGACCAACAGAAGCCGCTTGATTTGAAAGTATAACTTCTGTAAGAGCTCTCCTTCACACATCACTGTAGCTACAATAGACAGTTAACCTTTTATGCCAGTGAAATTTCATTAAATTGACTACACCCTTAAAAGAAATTTTCACCTTCTGCTAAAAACTTTGGCTCTCTGTGAATAGGGAGGCGGAAGCTATTTAAAGAGGCCATGTCACACGTTTTGCAAAGATCAATATATTCATATGAATGTGGTGACCTTCTCACATTCAAAGACAAGAAGGACTGCCCTCCGGCAGTCTTTTCAAATACTCTCAAAGATCTTTTGTGTGGCCTGATCATTTCAGAATACCTAATTCAGATCGATAGACCTCACTGGTCCAAAGAAAAAAAAAAAAAAAGAAAAGAAATACCTCCCTGCGCAAGACCATATCTCTGATTAGTAGTTTGCTTCCCTCAGTATACAGAGACACCCAAGAGCTCACACTGCAAGCGTTTTTAGCGGTAGCTGTCAAGGGGCTCATTAAAACAGGAAATAAAATACATCTGAGAGCTGTGAGTAGTTCAGGAAATGACCAGCAATATCTAGCCTCTTCCCTTCTCGCTCCTGTGGCTGGCAAATAAACCCTAGGAGAAGGCAGGAAGCAACTTATTCAGCCTGGAATTGGCTAGATTGTGATATTCAGCAGAAGATAATGAGAAGTGATGGGGCAAGGCAGACAGGCCAGATAAAAGGCCTCCAGGCATTCTGAACGCCGTTTAAAGGTGGGCACATTGACGATTCGCACCTCACGTTCAGGAGAACTCTTTATCCACACATGTTGTTTTTGTCCGCCTCTCCTGCCACATAAGCATGAGCTTTTATTTGTAGTGCCTGTCAATTTCGGCGCACCACTGTGGAGCAGAAGCAATGGAGGCGAACATGTTTGTGTGAGGAGAAATGCTATTCAATTCCAGTGGGGTCCCTGTGGTAAGGGCCCAATATCTGCAGACACACAAGCAGAGCATAAGTAAACAGCCATATAGCGCTTTAGTTGAAGAGCCGGTTGGAGTCCATTTCATCTTCGCTGAGCCAGTTCAGGAGATGCACTGAAGTTTACTCGGCAATTTAAATGTACGCCGGTGTTTCCATGTGGTAAATTCAGTTTACCACCTGAATTGATTCCCTTGCTTTGGCTTCATTTAAATGCAGCTGATGCATTTCAACCAGGTTTTCTCTTCCCTCTGCAGAGGGACCACGGCGTCTTCGAAGATTCTAAGATATTCGTGGATGACAAAGACAGTCGTGTGCCCTCTGGGACGATGTTTGAAAGAAGGTTTGAATGTTTCATATCCAACATGCTTTCTGTGATCATACCTTGCTCGTGTGAAAACAAGCACCAGGGATAAGGCTTGAATTGGTGCTTTTATTCTCCTGCTATAATACTCATTCTTTTATTTTTTTTTTTAAACGCGAGGATTGCTGCTTGCATTATAATCAGGCCTGATTTTCCCCCTTCAGCTCGTAGCCAACTCTCAGCTGACATGACTGCACTTGTATCACTTTTAGACATCTCATCTGTGTGTTTCTGTTATTTATCTCAGCTGCATTCACAGGTTGGCGGATAACGTGACAACAAAGGTGCCGTGTTAACCTGGGCCGTTATGCATTCAAGACAACAAATTTACCAGCGTCCCGTTAAGACAGAATCAGGATCAAATCGTTAATCTTTTCAGCCCGCTCACTGTCTTCTCCAATAACGCCACTCATTTTTTTTCAAATACATTTATTCCAAAGCCCACATCACCTTCGCTTAGAGCCCCTTTTAATATATCGCCTATAATGACCGCAGGGAATTACAAAGAACTGCTAAATTACCTATTCTGTTATCATAAAGTTATAACCTAAACCTCTCAGCCAGGTGATTACTGCTGGGGCTCTGCTGACTTACTTCTCTGAATACTGATGATATCCTATGATATTTAAAATATTATTAATATTTAAAACCATCATCTTGAGGATCATGAATATTAAACTGCTAGATGTTGTATACTTCATATTGCGCATCTCAATATATAGGTTGTGATTCTATTATATGGGACATTTATTAAACAAAGTACTGTAATCCCAAGAGATTTCGACTTGCCAGTCTATGATAGCACACGTCTAGGAACTGCTAAAAGGAAGAGAAGAAGGCAGTGGATTGTGAAATTCATTATTCTACTGATTTAAGTTAAAATGATGTGGAAAAACATTTCGCTTCTGGTGTATGTACGTGAAAAGGAAGGGGGTCTCTTTTCGGTTTGATCATTCATGTGTGCAAATGTTCCTATTTCTGTTCCAAATGATCAAAAGTTCTCATTCAACTAGCACACAGAGGTCCATCAATCATACTAAAAAAAAAAGAAGCAGCACAGAGGATTCACAAGGGCAACGGCAAATAGTTTGATTCACACTGAATTATTTAACTCTTTATTAATTTCATGGAGAATTCTAAATTAGCATTATATTTTAACTTGGGATAAATAGAGATACTGTCGTTTTAGGAAAGGCTGCATCATCGGATATTCGAATATGAGCTCTACATCTTCTGCGGTTATGACTTCCATTTTGCAAATCAGACTGTGTTCAATATGTATCCGCTTAGAGAACAACTTTCCAGCCATAAAATAGATATTTTTGGCTGAGGTTATGATCAACACCCTCATTTTCCCCTTCTACTTCATCAAAGCAATGACCTGGAAATATGTCACCTTGTAGTGTCACCACGTTCAGTCATCTTTGGAGGCCACCTGCAGTTCGAATGTCTCATTTTCAGATTCTGCAGATTTGTAACGCCGTGTCCCCGCAAGTTTCCTTCTAAATGACATTCGGCAAATACTTGAAAATTGCTTGTGACGTCTCATATCCGGTTTTATAAAGCAAATTCACACCACGTCTTTTTTACAGGGCTCCCTGGTACAGTTCGGGGAAGTTAGCAGAAAATAAATGTGTGCCCGTTTATCATTTGTCAGACTGCCATCTCCTGATCTCATCCCTTCTGTGAAAAGCATGTGGAAGGTGAAATTAAATTGACGACAGACGGAATACAACCTTTAAAAATGTTTGAGACACGATAATGGTCTGTATTGTGAAAAAATAACCCTTATGCAATGCTAAAAATCAGCACCTAATTTTGTGCTTCTGGTCAAAAATGACCAGCCTTTTAAAAACTGCTTTTAAATATCTTATTATGTTACATTATAGGCTTAATGGACTTAATCTTTTTTCAACTTGTTTTCTTTCAGTTAATCTTTCAGATTTGTCCTGTCATTTTTTACTTGAAGCACCACAATGTGGGCCAAAAAATAAAAAAAAATCGTCAGTTCTTTTTGGAAAGTTGTTATACACTGTGAACAAAGTCAGTATATTTTAGTCAATTGTGATAATATTAATATTAATATTGTGCCCCGACCATATTATTGGTTTTGGGAGTCCCCAACAACAGGTTGACAAACATTTAAGGTCAAAAAACACTTTTCATTGTCTTATACCGTAATATGCATTTATTCTTACCTTACAACGACTCCCAAATGATTCGCTCAATGATTCATTTTTCCAAATCCCTCCTTTATGTGTTAGTAATCTGCGGTGATAGGTCCGATTGGTCTCCTCTTATAATGCCTGATGAAACAGCATTTGTGAGCGCTGCTTGCGTACACTAAAAACACTATATTTACTGCTCCAAAACGGGACACCTAGTGGCAAAATGTGAATTTGCATTTTCATTCAGACCAACACGAAAAGACCAACAAGTGGACCATCAATATGCTTATGTTTCACGTGGAAGTCAATATGAAATATCTTGGGATTCGTCTTAAAACGGACTCATTTTCAGTGTCAGCCTTTGAGAGACAGTAACTTTATACACAGTGCACTTTTAGTTTTAAAACAGAATGTTTTATTCACTTAGAGCTGAGTCACAGACCGCATGAAAGCTCATTTTCAAAAATCCAATAGGGCCCCCTGTGCCTATATAATTAACAATAAACATTAAATGAAAGTATTACACAAAAAAATAAAAATAAATAAAACCAGTGGATGCAATAGTAAAGCGTATACGGCACAGAAATGATTGATCTAGCAGCCAGAAGACAACCTCCCCACATCCTTGACACTCTACTCTCCCTGAAATTAAGGCACATCAGAAACGAGGCACCTTTTGATATGCCTACTGTTGAGGGAGTGAGCTGTGCTGAACAGATGGAGAGAGCAGCAGGGGTCTGGGTGGACCCACATTCCTATAGAGATTCCCTTGGACAGACAGTGGAAAGTGACTGTGGTAATTAATCCATCTTCCTCGTTTCTTTACTCTCTCTCTCTTTCATCCCCTACAACAGGACGGGGTCACGGTAGGGCAGCAGTGTTTTTCTGCTATTTTAAATCTACCTTTTTCATCCCGAAAGAAGTGGCAGAGGTTGGTTTAATTGGAGGGTGGCGTGATGCTTATCCCTTATGTTATAAAAATACAGGATTCATTGCGGCCTCCAGTTTAAGAATATAAAGACTGTAAAGACAGACGGACGGACAGACAGACAGACAGACAGACAGACAGACAGACAGACAGATAGATGATTGATTGATTGATAGATACATACATACATACATACTGTACATAGCATAATATGAATGTAATCCTTAACCTTTTGTTCACTGACCCAGTTTTCTATACTATGCTCATATATTATGGACAGCCATTCATGTCCGTTCCTGGCCTTAGGGCAAAGTAAGACAAAAATAAGGACAGTTTTTGAAATGTAATAAAGCGTCATTTTAAGACTGTATATCTTTCATAATAGAACAGTTACTGAATGTAGTTCTCAGCTTTGGGGTAAAAAAAATATGAAGTAACTGGCAATATGACAGTAAAATGCAAGTTGCATCTTGTTCATTGAATTGGTCAATGAAAATAGATCTAAGAGATGTGATAGAAATTTGATTACATTTTTGGCAAAATCCTGACACATTTTTTCTTGCATTGTGCAATAGTGATTAATAGGCTAGTGATTCATTTTAATAATGCTACATAACAGGCATATAGAATGTCTGCTAAACATTAATATGCAATAGCCTATAGCTGAAAGTAGTCCTTGTAACTGACAGTGACTTATTTCCATTCCCAGAAAATATCTGCTTCTTCCTCCCCCTTTCTAGCTCTTTGAAAACAAAGTATAAAATGAACTGTGAAACATGGCTTCAGAAAGACATAGAGTGATTCTGAGGGTTAGTCTCAGGGGAACTCAGGAATGATTCATAAATTGCAATCAAATTGGTTTAAACTGGGATTTCATTTATTTCCTTGGTTCGGTTTCTTTCCTGTACTCCAGGTTTAATTACTGTTGGCACACACAGTCTCTTAATACAAAATAATACTAGAAACGAATTCATTACAGGTCAGGAATATCCGAGAGTCACAAGTAACACAGAAAGACACATTTTACCCAGTTCAATCGTTTTTGTCAGGACTCATTCCGCTCTTGAGTGAAGAGCGGGTCTGGAAAGATGACTACTTTGATTTTTGTCTCATTTCAGCTTTCACGGTTTCCCACAGGGCAAGAGATGAAGGCTTTTCCCAAAAGACTGCTGCTGTAGACGCAGTTATTTTTCTGGAGGAGGCCCTTGAACACAGGACTGACCTAAGCAATGAGTTTTGAGCTTGACTGCATTGATGTAATGGGGTAAAGCTTCTTTGTCAGTTGTTATAGAGAGTTGTAATGCCTTTTCCTTTGTGAGTCACAGACAAAAAACAGCCAGCAAATGAGCCGGAGGGGTTCCTTGGATGTGCCGGCCGCATATTTAGTTTTCTCAGACATATCTCACCTGCTGAGAACAACAAACATTTGAATTCCACTGACCAAAACCAGGTCCACACAGTGAGAATGATAACAGGCGCAGTTAGGAAATCTGTGAGTGCATCTACTGTTACTTTTTTTTTTTTTTTTTACTTTAAGCTAGAGAACTGGACTGCCTACTTACAGCAGTATAAAAATGTTTTTCTTGAAGTAATCTTTGACAGGAATAAAACTTTCAGTAGATAAAACTGTTGGGAGTTGTGAAAATACATTGCATGCCATTGTTAAGACTGTAAATATATCCACCACAGCCTCTTTATTCGTATGCTTGTAACTGAATGAATAGGAAGACTACATGTGTGTGTATGTATGCATGTATATGTGATGTATGTGTCGTAAGTGTTCATTTTCCAAACTTAAGATTTATACATGATCTGAAAGCTGAATAATGTATGATCTGGATGGATAGGGTAATATTTGACCGAGATACAACTAAATGAAAATCTGGAATCTGAGGGTACAGCAAAATCTAGATGCTGAGGAAATCACCTTTAAAGTTGTCCAAATGAAGATCTTAGCAATGCATATTACTAATCAAAAATGAACTTTTAATACATTTTCGGTAACAAATTGACTAAAAACCTTCATGGAACATGATCTTTACTTACTATCCTAAGGATTTTTGGCAAAAAAGAAAAACCTATAATTTTGAACCATACAATGTATTTTTTGGCTATAGCTACAAATATACCCCAGCGACTTGAGACTGGTTTTGTGGTCCAGGGTCACATACATATATAGCCTACAGCATTAGAAACAGTCCTGCAACACAACAGTCCGGCGAATAGTTTGTTCTATTATATTATATTCAACTTATCTTATTAACAATCACGAGGTCAATTCAAATTTAAATGTAGTAGCCTTCCTACTCAGACAGTACGTTTTTCCGGGACACACCGTATATGGCATTGCTGTCAAAGAGTAGGCTAGCTGTTTTGCTTATTGCAAAGTTATCATGAGCATTACAATGTTTAAAACTGATGCCATAACAAATGTCAGTAGACCAGGAAGACTTTTTTTTTAAATGAGCAGTTCATTCATAAACTCATAAGATCTTATTTCATGCTTCAATCAGTGCGGTGAGGGGCGTGGCTACATAAGGCCAAGCGTCACACATTTTGCAAAAAAACTTTTTTCTGTATCATTTCATCAGAGTTAGTTGTTGAGTACCAGCATGTTATTGTATCATCACTTAGTAGTTTGCGTCGGTCCATAATTGTCATTTAAACATTGACTCCTTTTATTGCACTGAACCTTGATGAACTGTGATGTTACCATGGCAACAACATTTGGCAAGTTTAAGGATCACCCGGCTTCCCCTTGCAGGAACAAAACAGCAGCCGCGATTTCATGCGCAGAATTACTCCCCAGATACTTACTGAAGTAACTCCTATAAAACGGTCCCACCAAATGCAATCAAAATGAAAGAAATAAGGGGCCTTTGGAAGCGTCAAAAATGTGATTTGAACACTCTTTTTTTCTTCCTAGGAGAGTTCGTTTCCTCCTTTGATATTCCTGTCCTTATTTGCCATAAAGCACATATTAAATTGGAATTTAATGATGAAATACTGTGTCACTGATCTAGTGGGGGTTCAGTAGCATGGCAATGGACCGTTACGGAATATGCTCAAAGAAATCTATTATGACAGCATCATTTTGCATCATTATATCATCTTCGTAAACAGAGAGTCAATCGAAGTTGAAAATCGAGGGTGGTTTTTAGGTCATTGTGTATATATTCATTAATGTCATTTTGTGTCCTAGAACAAAGCTATTCATAGTTTCACAGCTGTATATCACTTTCTAGACTCCACATCGAGGATCAAGTGATGCAACCCCATTGTCAGACTGCTAGAAAAGAGGAAATGTCACTGATCATATATGGCTCTGTATTGAATTATTCAGCAGTGTAAAAATAGAATGTGTGAAACCTTCATTTCTGGGTGGAACTGCAAACTATCCGAAACAAAGCCCTGATGAGATACTGCCCCCTAAAGGACAGCCAGGGCAATGCAGATTGGGATGATTTTCTAATTAGGTCACAATGCTAATGTACAGTATTTTTTTTTCTCAGCAGTATTGCTTTGGTATTAAAAAAAGGAAATTAAATATTACCTTAATATGTTTCCTAAAGATCACAGTGGACTGCAGTGTAACTGGAGGACACAAAAACCAGAATAATATATTTTACTGTACCTAATTGAAAAACAAATTATCTCTACTGTGCTGGCTAAAAGTTAAAGAGATTATGGTAATACTTTATAATAAACTTCCATAATAAGAAACATAACATAAAGTAGGCCAATGCCTAAAAGAACACAGACAACTAAGCAGTAATCCGGGGATTTGCATTAATATTGATATTGTAATGTACATTTGCAGCAATATGGTGGCCAATTCAATAGTGTGTGACAACATGCCCCACTATCGTGCTAGTTGAAAAATAATTTCCAGGCTAATAAAGATCAAGTCAGAACGCTACAGTATGTAAAAAATAAATAAATAAATTAGAATGTATTTTTACCTAATTGGGAAACAAACATAGGCTAGCTAAAAACTCAACAGCACTGGCTAAAAAATAAAAACATTAAAGTAAAGATTATTATATTTATATATTTAATGTACAAGCATTATAGGTCAAATGGACTACATGTCAGTTAAGTGACCATCTGTCCTGCTGTTGTGTTCTAAAATCATAAAAACACATAAGTTGACTTGAAAACATAAACCTACTTATAAAATATTCACTTCAGTAAAAAGTGTGACAGCTAGCCTCAGAATCGCCCACAATAATCTCTTATTAATACAGTATTATTAAGTAGGCGTGCTGTCTGATTTCTTATAGAACATCTAATAGCACATGTAAAGACTGCCATCTTAAGGCACAACAAAGCAAAGAACAGCAGTGTTGTCCTGCGAGTGATGATTCGACTCTGTAGATTTTCCAAATGAACTTGAAGGTGTAAAATCACAGTCACTGCCAAGCCTTCAAAATATCTCACAGAGCTGTGTCGTAGTTGATCGATGACATATTCCTGGAATTAACTTGTTTCATCTAGAAATTAACCATCCCTAAAAAAAACTACGTCGGAGATCCTGTTCTCATAACCTTTTCTGTCACTGCGTCGGTAATCAATCATTCTGTTTCTCATCTCATTTTAATTACAAACTGATAACCATTTCTCCTCATACTGCTAATGTTGCTCATATGAGGATTATGTCAGTCTCTCTATGACCAAATCCTCTTGATTATATTGTTACGGCTGATTTAGAATAATTCATTCCTGATAAGCCTCAATAGGAAGGGTTACACTTTGTTTAATGGGGCTTAATTAACCTTCAGTAACTCCTTGAAGACACAAACTAAACGGATTGAGCTCTCTCATATTCCATCCTGCATGACAGCTGTTTGAGGGAGTTGACAAGTTTGTTTTGACAGGTGTGTTGATATATGTTTAGTTCGGAAGCTTTTAAGATATATTTCAGTTTTAAGTTCTGATATAATTTACTTACGTTATTCATTGAACACAAAAGACAGCGGGTTACTCTTTCACATAAAAACTAAAGTTGATGGTTGACTGGGGCTGTCAAACTTCAAAAAGGTGACCCTAAAATAGCTTTGTGGTGAGAAAAGATATATTTGAGTATTTTTTCTCACTGATGCTTGACAGATAAATTCTGTAGATATATAAAATATACATAAATAAAAGTAGTTTCATTGTTTTAGTGAAAACTGTTTTATTGTAGACTGACATGGCTCCTATTAGATCTACATATGCTTTTATCCAAAAGCAACCTACACTGCATTTCAAGATATATTTTATCAGTTCATAAACCCTCTTTGTGAGTGTCTGACCACCTATTTATTTTTGTAGAATCTAAGACTATAGGAGTGAGGAATTTTGAGTCTCTGGAGCATGTGGCAATAGCCTCAGGCCGGTATTGTTTTGCACGTCGTGCCATTTCTTCTGGCAAGGCACACAGCATTTAACCTTTTTTATAGGCAACTGCAATTACATATACATGCACACATTTAATTAACGAAATCCCAAGCATCTTCAACTCATTTCAGCCTCTGATTGAACCAACACCACCAGTGCATTCAACACCGTGAGTCATCAAACTGCACAAGCATTTCTGTAGCAGGCCCTAAACTTTGGAACAATCTCCCATTGCCTATTTTTCTATTGTTCTACTCCTATTATTTTTAACTTTTATGCATCGGTATTTGTATATCATTCTGTGAGTGTAGTTATTCTGACTGCATGTGTACAGTAAAGCATTTGTATTCTCTTCTTGTATAACAACCCATCCGGATTATTTCATTTATTAAAAGGTTTTTATATTTTTACAAACAGACTATGATCATCTAAGAACCCGAATGACCATGAAATCTCCATATGACACTAACAACATAAAAGTTTTTTTTTTCCTTCTGGCACAATTGGAATGACTCAAAGGGAAATTCTAAGGCACAATGAACAAGTGTTTTTTTTTATAATAAACTCTATACAGTGTGTGAAGCTATTGTATTACCAGCTTCTTTCAGGTTCGAACAACAGCAAAGAAGCACGATGAAAAGGTTTGTACCTTTGAAGATTACTGGTCTACAAAAGTTTCAAAAGGTCCAACGGTGTGGTCACAATGATTAACAATTCAGCATTCAACGTTTACAGGAAAAAATGATTTCAAAAGAAATCCACAAGATCAAGAATTTGGCATGGTGCAAAAGATTTCCCCATGCAAATTCCATAATGAGTTCAACTTGGTCACTTGGATTTGGGTCAATGACCAACAGAAAGCTAATAGTTCTGAATGTAACTTCTGTTGAAAAGAAGATCACTACACAATTGACAATAGAGCCTTTTTTACCCCCTGTATTATTGTCATTTGATGCATCTTAATACAAAGTAAAGCGAACACTGACCTAACTTCCAAAAATTATGGCACTCAAACTAAAGTAACTCATGGACTTGATACATCCTAGCAGTTCTTCATGTCGGGACACATTCTGACTGATTCATCATTGATGAGTTGTGAAATATTAATTAAGACATGAGTTTTCTGCAAAGATTACATCAAGTAACCATAGCTTTAGGGATTTTAACATATTAAAAACTCATCTCGTAGGATAAACAAATTTAAAACAGAAACCAGGTCTGTTTACGACTGACACATCACGCACTTTCAGAAATAAAATTCAGGTACAAAAATGTCACTAAGGCGGTACTTTTTTAAAAAGGTACTCTTCTGTACCTCTTAGGTTCAAATATGTAGACTTTAAGTACTAATATGTACCTTTAAGGTACCAAAATAGACCCTTTAGATACAAACACATACCTTTTGAAAAGATACCGTCCCAGTGACAGCTCTTGTACTTTTATTTTTGAGAGTGTGGGTCTACAGACATAAACAAACCTAACCAACTAAATGGGGATGGAGACAATGGTGGGCAGCTCTCCTATGGGTGGAGGGTTGTACTTCTCAACGCGCATGAGTCGACGAAGAATGTCATCACGGTCTCTGGGCCAGGTGAAGATTTGTGTGCTTTGAAGCCATGAAGGTACGTGGCACTGACAGAAAGAAGCAGACAGAAATGCTGTAAACTAACAACGAACGTCATTACATCTGAACGGGATTTAGGTGGAATCTACTGAAGCAATCCTTTGGGTGTTACTGTAGTACTGTACAAACAAGCACAAATGTCTGTTATCGTAATAGTTAATCGCATTTTGTACTTTGGCTCCTCGAGCGAGCGCTTGGGAAAACACAAACATCCTGTTCGTTAAGCAATTGGGTTTATAAGTTGCAGTTTTACCTTCTTAGCACCGGGAAACAAGATGGGGATGAATCTGTAATTCCTGGCACCGTTCTGTATGAACTCGTTTTGTAACTAAAAGACAAGGCGTTCTTATGAGTTATCTGACAAAGAAAATTAAAGAAGATTCCGTTCCAGTCAAGTTATACCTGTTTGTGTATGTAGACAGTGTTGAGCGTTTCATCATTTTCCATGAAAAACGAGGCATTGGTAACAATCTCGTGGTACTTTGGACTAATCACTATGATGATCAGATAGTCTTTCTGTGCATAACAGAACACAAACACACAAAATTAGACATCAGGGATGAATTGCTTTCGATACTCAGAAAAAAACTGAAATCAGACATGTAAGAATTATCATTATCAGTTATCAATGCCAAAAATATGCCCTCCACCATAATTAAAATTATATGTTTTAGAGTTACATGTTTTTGTTTTTTTTATTGTTCAAATTTTCTTATTCCCCTCAAAATGCATACAAGGTTTTGATGGGTTATTTCCTGCCATCATACTTTTATCAACTATCAGTCCGGTAAATAAATGATGTCCAAGCTCAAACTGGCTGTATGCGTTTAGAAGCAAATGTAATTGAGAGCAAATAGTAAACACATCGCCTGTGTGACATTGCCACAACTTGTTTAGTTTCTCAGCACAAATTAATTCACCCGAAAGCAACCACTTGTGGTCAATAATTTGAAAGGGAATCTATGACAGGATGTTCAACTGTATGCCAGGCATCAATCCTTGCCATTTTAAAAGTTTTTAAGGTTAAATGGTGACATTCAGACCTATAATGTCAAAGAACTAAAAAATGTAAGATTTGTGAGAGCTGAAGACATCCGCAACAATGGAGAGCACCTCAGAAAAGGTTGTATGTGTTGACGATAAACAGCGATGTTAGTTCTTCCACTGTTTGCAATTCAATAGCAAACACTGCTGTATAAATGCAACCATTAAACAAGTTATCCCAGCTGCGCCTTGTTCTATTGAAGATGTCGCAGAGTTTGCATGTCCTTGAGGATATTAAGAATAATGTTTTATTTCTGTAGAAGCCAAAGACACATGTGTAACCTTCATCAATGATACAGCAGTGAAAGTCTATTCAGGAAAATAAAAATAAACAAATGACTGCAGATTAAAAGTTCATTTACACCAAGAAGAAGAGAGGGGAAAAAAAACTACAGTCATTTACACATATTACATTTAAAGAAAATTTACATTTAAAGAAATTTTTTTTTTGATGAACTGGAAGCCTAATAAAAAAATGCTAAATAAAATGTTTTTTAATATCTTTTTATTATTTGAATTTATCTTCAGTATATTTGAAAATGCTATTCATTATAAAATGCTGATTTGTTGCTTATTAAACATATTTTTTTATTATTATCAATGTTGAATAATGATAATCTACTATTCAAATGGCTGTGGAAAGAAAAAGAAAGAAAGAAATGAACAAGGATGCATTAAATTAATCAAAAATGACAATAAAGACATTAATTATGTTACAAATATTTCTATTTCAAATAAAAAGTTTAACCTTTTCTTCATAAAAGAATCAAAAATTGAAACACTTTATTTTATGGTCTCTTTTTTTTTTATTATGCATGCTACATCAGCCATTTATTAGTAATTAAGCACATATTGGTGCCTTATTCTACATCCCTAACCTTAATCAATGACTAAACTTAACAACTAGCTTACTAACTATTAATACGCAGCAACTATTAATACGCATTAGCTTATTGAGGAAAAAGTCATAGTAAATAGTGAATAAGTGTTCCCTATTCCAGTGTTACCAAAAAAATGTTGATTGTCATAAAATGATTGTTATAAAAAGCACTGTTAAAACTCAGCACAAAATCAGCATATTAGAATGATTTTTGAAAAATTATTTGAAATGAAGACTAAAGTATTGGATGAAAATGTTCAACTACATTTTAAATACAAAAATCACGCCTTCACTCTTTCGAGTTATTTTTGTGTGTGTTCACAGCGACCGTTGAGCCACAAATCAAATATTTATTTTTTCACTATGATCTAATATTGTGATATCATCTCTTTCCAAAAAAGAGCTCCTAAATGCCATGTAAAACCAAAACCATTTAAGCTTCTCTAAAGTTATACAATCTTTTCTTGTCTGTGGTTTCTGGCCAGAATAATCTGCGATGAGGACTGGATCTTCTATGAGGAAAAGTGTGTTCTGTGAAATACTAGCAGACCCAGTTTCTACGTACTTCGCTGATGTATCTCTCCATGAAGTCGATCTTGCTTATGCTCTTGAACTGTTGTTCAAACATGTCAATCTGCGCAAAAAGGACAAAGAGAATGAACATGATCTCTGGCAGACCCCATATCAGGAGACAAGCATGGCTGCAAGGCAATGTCTGGTACAGGTTGCTTGTCTTACGTGAGTGTAGAAACCGTTGTGTCTCAGTAGAGCGACAAAGTTGATGATCTCCTTGACATGTTTTTCACTGTCTGCTTCATAAGTAACAAACACCTTCCCTGCAAAAATGGAGAATGAAAAAGATAAAATCCCTTCCAGAAATACAACTCAAGATACATATTACATTATGTTATATATTACATATTACTGTATATTTTAAAAGATTTTGAAGGAAATGTATTTTTTCATATTTTTAAAAAATGTTAAAGCACCATGAACTAAGCTTTATCTACTGTACATACAGCAGTTTTACCTTTATAATCATGAGACTTTGAAGAAGAAGAGATTACAAGAAGTTAACAAGAACTGCCTTGTGGTTATTAATAGTTTGATGTCACTGGGACATATATCTTGCTCAAATTCTTCCAGCGTTGATCAACAATAGTGTGTACACTTACTCTGCTCCAGGGATAGAGGGGCTGTGCTTGGGGTTAGTTTAGCTCGCGGGTGAGGAGAGGTGTGGCCACTGGAAGACACGAAAGCATATATACAACAAAAAAGCTATTTGCTGAAAATCAGAAACTTATGAAATTATATACAATTGAGTAGAAGGCTGTCCCGTGTTAGCTGTACACAAAAACTTATCACGATTATACAATACCTATAAGTGAACTCCGAAGCCGATTGTCTGCTGTTTTCAGGGCCTGTTGGGAATGAAATGATGAAGCGAGGGAGGCATCAATCTGCACAGGGCTCGACATTAAGCCTTGTGATATGCTTGTCTTTCAGAAAGTAATTAAATCTGTCATTCAGAGTTTACTTGTCAGGAATTTCATTTTTTGATGGAAATGTTATAGCCGTTTAGAATTTTTTCTTACCACGGTATGTTTGTTCGGTGGGTTTGTTTTGATTTCACACAGTCTGTGCTAGCACGACATTGTTACTGTTAATACTTTAACAGTTGCTGTTCACACTAAATTGAATAAAATCTGAATAATTTTCGCAAGTTTCGGTGCTTGGAATAAAATTCTCTTCCAGCTGTAAATCCACTTATCCCAGACAAGCTTTAATGTTGAGCCCTGCCAAGTCATTTATGATACAGTAACATTTTAAAATAATTGGTTCAACCTGATCATCTGAGTTACACTTACACTTTAAAGATCGCGTAAAATATTATTACAATGGATATACGCCACAATATTTTTTCAGAAAATTTTTTTCCAGAAAAACTTTTCCCTAATTTGATGAATTACTGCTGCCATTAGAAAAAAAAGTACACAAAAATGCATTTTTAGTAAAATCACCTGCCTTTTGTGTGTGTTAATAGCTCACAATAAACTGTGCCAATATCTATGATCTATAAAGGATTAGGAATGACATTTAAAAAATAAACTTAAGCAATAAGTAAACAATTTTATAATTGAAACTATACTTTTTAAATGGACAAACTCACACATATTTAAAAGTGTTCATTTAATTACTGTTTTAAAAGGAAGTAAATAAAACAATAAAATTCATAAAGAATTTTGAAGTGGGAAAATAAATTGACATGAAAGCTATTTAATTTGTTTTTAAATGTAGTTAAATAATACAAAAACTAGCATATAAAACATTTCTTAACGCATGCTGTTTTCCTTATTATGATTCATACTGAAATTAAAACATATTTCTGTACATTAAACATTTGTTTACTATATTGTAAAAACTATATTGTGAGTGGTCAATAAATAAAAAACAGGTTTGAGCACAGCACATAAACTGACGCAATGCTTAGCGAATATGCTCCGAAGTGTAGTTTTGAGCATTATATCCTTGTGTTTAGATAATTCATCATACAAGATGGGAGTCACTTGTAAAATGGAAGCTGGTTGCTTAATCTGACAGTATACTGGCAAAAATGTGTTGCAATTTAATCGGGTTGGCACATGCTGGATAAATTTCCCATAAGGAAAAGAAGGAGCCCTGTTAAAAAAGTCCTCATTTACCGTATGAGGTAATTTTAATGACAATAGGCGTATGAAAGTTGGTATTATTCTTCATGTGACTGACAAATTAACAAGTTCCATGTAAAAGAAAGACACTGACTCACTTTTGAGTCATTTATGAGAGAACTGAGACTTACGTGAAGGCCAACAGGGCATGTGGTAATGTGGCCTGTAATGAGAGCCCTGATCCATTTGATACACATCTAGAGGGTATTGACTACAGCAGGGCAGCCCACGAGAGGCACAGGGGTGCGGAGGCATGCCGTAGCTGTGAGGCGCGAATGCAGTTGGGATAGAGCGCAGTGAACGTGGTTGTTCCAGACTTCCCTCTCCCAGACTGTGCCTTTCTGGAGAGCAAGAGTAGCTGGAATTGACAGAATAACTGCAGTAATTTCCAGACACTAAGCAAGAGGGGAGGTTGCCACTGGGATATTCCACCGAACTGCTGCCTACAGAACTCGAGTGGAGCAGGTCCCTGTTGTGTGGCTCTAGGGTGCTCAGACATGCTTCTGTCTGACTGGGAAAGGGCGTCTGGGGATTGTAGCCAGAAGGTAGACCTAGCGGGGGCTGGTAAGGGCTGTAGCTGGTCCGTGTGGATCTGTAGTTGGTTTTTCTGCTTCTGCAGATATCCTTGAAGTCAGCCTGTGCACTCAGAGAGGACTCATTTCCAGACATGCAACAGTCGGCGTGTGAGAGCTGGGGATCGGTGGAATTTGAGTCACAGATGGAGTCCTCAGTAGCAACGTTCTCCATATCCTCGCCGTTCTCTTCTGGAAAGTTGGGGGATTGTAAACTGCAGTGACCAAATGGAGAAATATGCCTAGAAAATAAGGAGGAAAATGTTTTTTCTTGAATACTCTTGAAAAAATTTACTTTTGAAAGTAATTACAACAGCCAAACAATAAATCCCAATAATTAGTGTTACTACTTTTTTGAAACCGCAATTTCAGAAAAACAACAAAAGCAACTTTTAAAAACAACTGGTGCCAGGATGAGGCTGTCAAACTACAATCTTTGAATAAACAGGGCAGTAAATAAAGGCCAGTTTGAGCTTGTGAGTTTTGCAGTGTTGTTGCTGTATGTATATTCCTTGGAGCATGTACAGTACGTGTGGTTTAATGGATTTAAATGTATCTGTTTATTTGTCTGTTATCTGTAAGTTAACGGTGTATCTTGTTTTTCTCTGATCACTGTTAGATTAGAAACATTTTAAATTTAACTGTCACACTAAAAATGATTTCAAATATGTAAAAAAAAAAGATTCAAATAAAAATTACAAGACATTTTAAGACAATGCAAAGTTCCAAACTAGGGCTCTAAATAGAACAAAATTATAGAAACTGCCCCCCCAGACTAGAGCCAATCAATTTTGTCAAACATGAATTTGTAATGGCATTTTACAACACGTAAATTTATCCTCTCCTCCTGAAACACGTTAAAGTCTCCGGTAAACGGGGAGAAGAGAAGAATAAACTTTATAGTAACCTACTCGATCTGTATATGCTATTAATAAAACATGTCGTCAGATTATATTTGTAAGGATCATTATTGCCGTTTCTATAGACATCAGCGTGTATATTATAAACTTATAATTTGTAATAAATGTATGGTTAATACATTAGATAATATCTAATAAATGTATGGTTTTGCTAGTACTTATGTGTTTTTTAATGGATGAAACCTACAGTTAGCAGTATATGGTTGAAAAAACTTCATATTTGTATGAATAATCTGGCTCTGCACCAGCAAAAGCGCGAGAGCAGATATAAATTCTGCAGTTAATGATGTGATGCACTGAACACACCGCTGTCGCCACTTTTCCTCAAATATTGCAAGATGCACAGACGAACTCAGGACCGACTTTCCGATCTTTCCCTACTACACATAGAAAAATTGATCAGGAGAGAAGTTAGTGGATATCTACGCAAATCGGAAAAAGTTGGATTCTTCTGGTTTTTATTCCACTTTTTGTGTAGCCTATCAGTCATTGTTAATTTTAAATGTATTTTGATTTAAGAATAAATTATAAAGGTTACAAATAATTGAAAGTGGAAAATATGGTATGCTGTATGTAAAAGAAAAAAAACTGAGCTCGTGGTCTACCGGTAAATGCCCCCCCCCCAGGCAAAAATGTGAAACTCCGCCTATGATCTATACATGTTAGAACTGCTGTTTAAAAAAAAAAAAATTGGTTCGAGACTTATGAAGTATGAAGAAAACTGCAAGCTCCGGAAATGCATGGGACTACATTTCGGCTTACATGCATTAACCTGCTGTCCTGTATGTGCAAGGTGTCTGCTTGTGTTCAAAACACATTAACATGTCTTTAACAAAAAACATTTTCTTTATCTAAGGGATGTTTTAAGCGATACATACAGTGTCCAAACTACCACTGGGAAGTTGCCAAGTGCAATAAAAAACTAGTTATGCTGGTTACTGATTTAATGCAAACTGGGTTTGAAATAATAAGAAAACAAATTGGAACAAACATGCAATATATACGGACAAAACCTGACTGTTACTAACAGGAATTTTAATAACATTGCATTCTAAATACATAGATATTAGTACTGTATATCTGCAATGTGGGGGGTTTGGCGGCTATCCACATAAAAGCTTCAATTATCCCATTCACAGAGTATTTTGTGAGGTCAGGCACTGATGTGGGACTTGAAGGCCTGGCTAGCAAACTCCATTCCAGCTGATTCCAGAGGTGTTGGATTGGATTAAGGCAGGGCTCTGTGCGGGCAAGCCAAGTCCAACCCAAACTCATCCAACCACTGAACTCTTCAAGTATAAAATTAGCGCAGTGTGTGTAAATTTCACACACCATATGCCTAAGCACTCGGTGACCGCGCTCTCCTTGATGACTGCTGTTACTAAATACTTTAATTTGAAAATAATACCACTTCCAGTTAAAAAATACACTGGGGCAAATTGGGCAATGTTTCGGATTTAAACATGTAAATTCTATTATTAAGTTCATAGACAATACATATTGTCATTAAGATGATATTTTACCTATATTGCAAGCACTGTGAAGAAGGCATCATTCTTGTGCCTAAAACAAAAGAGCTGCAGCCATTTCATATCCCCAGTCAGCAATCTGAAATTAATAAAATGAACACATGTAACCTTAAACGATCATCACTCTGTTAGATAAAACTGCATTTTAGAAAAAAAATGCAACCTTTCACTACTGAATACAGGAAACCACAACTATGCCAAGGGGATTTTTTTTTTTCCTCTCAACTTACAGTATGAAATTCAGTACACATTGCACATTAGCGGAAAACACCTCAATATGCAGAGGAAATTAAAATGAGACATGGGAAAATCACAGGCCGACAATATCAAAAGCACAAATGAGGCATTTCAGTGGATGATTAACAAAAGTTTCAAAAGTGTAAATGAAAGCTTTAGTGTGTACTGTACATTCACACTCATTACATAAAAAATATACATTATAAAAACAAATAAAAAAAGAGTTTCCATCAAAATACAGATGTTGATATGTCAAAACTCATTAATAGAGGGGATTTTAGCCAAATGTATTTTAATAATAATGATGCTAAAAAGTTTTAGTTAAACTTTTATTTTAAGGTGTTATTGTTACAGTGTAATTACACATTCAAGTACTGAATAATATTAACTACCTACATCCTTATGGTTAGGATAAGAGTAAGTCTTAGTGTTCCCTGCACGTAATGCGCATTATCTATTGTTATTATAATATTAAGACAACTTAAAACAAGTGTTACCGATTTTTAAAGTTGTATTTTGTAATAATTTCGTCCAAATTCGCAAGTGCCACGCTTTGAAACAGTCACTGCCGCTGAGCTACATAACATCCAGCGTCTCACATTCCGCTCTACCTTCGCAACATATTACCTCACAGGTAACACCTCCCAAAAACTAAGATATTACACAAATGGATAGCTTAAATATAACATCATAAAGTCTACAAAGACAAAATAAAACTCCCACTCAGCTTTCACATGACAAATTCGATAAACTAGCTATAGCTGACGTGACATAAAACACGTACATACCTGATCAGTAGATTTAGTATCGCGAAATATTTAATTTCGATTACTCTTAATATCCGTGTACGAGATCGCTGGACATTACATAGCGTTAGAGCACACGAGCTGTAGCAGTCGAAGCACGTAACGTTACTGTTTGGAAGTTTCTTAACACCTGCGTGTTCACACCACAAATTCCGCCCACTTCCCAGAAAGCACATCCTCGACTCGAGAGCAGTTGTTTATCTGCCTTCAACAAAACAGCTAGCGATGAACGAGTTGTTCTTTTGAGTGGATTCTGTTTGTAAATCATGTTAATTACTTTGGCAGTGTAACTTTGAGATGAGAACAACGTTGGCAAGAATACCGACAATAAACAATATGATTAATAATTAACATTTATTAATCAACTAGTAGTTATCATTAATGTCAACAATGTTGTCTGAACAATAAAAACATTTGACACATTATGCATATATGCAATGATATTTTAATACTAAAAATGTATAAGGTTAATTGCAGCAATTTCTTGAATTTCTTCTAAATTTATTTGAACAGGAAGGAGCAAAAGAACAGTTTTGCTAAAATGACTAACCATGAGGCTGAAAAAAAATAATAATAATAATAACCTAAACAAAACAAAACAAAACAACCCAGGACTACATCAGTATGGTTTAAAGCAAGAATAAAGAACAATGCATTATCTGTAGTTCACTGGAGGTCACTTTTTAATAATTTTAATTATTTATTAAAAAGTTATATCAGAAAAATCTGATAATTTTCACAGTATCTTGGACACCAGTAGCTTGTTTTTTATTGCATTGCATTTCTAAAACTGACATCCACGATGAGTCACTAAACAGCTTTTCCATCTTTACCTGGGATTTGGATTTAATAGCAGTATATTAAATATATTGCATCTCAAGTGTTTTGTTTTTTATTATTCTTTCCACATTTGCATAATACATATTTTTCTGCTGTTTTTAAAAGTCAGCACATGAGAAATCAAGTCGAAAAATTACAAATAATGTTTTATTTAATAAAGTTTTTCATCCACTCGTTCTATTCATGCAGAGAAGTGCATTAAGAAAGTAATGCAGCAATTTTTACTGTAAAATCTTTCCAGAGTGTGAAAGCCCCACTGTTGTTTTTTTTTTTTTTTCTTTAAACAGAAAGCAGTGCTTCATTATTTGATCCAGTATGTCATTTAGCTGTAGCTGGATATACAGGGACAAACCAGTTCATTTGAAACCCTGCATAGATACTGAACGTGATTGTGCATAAACCTAAGGCAGGATCAGTCACTTCTAAGGAACATAGGAGGAGCTTTGTCAAGTTAACCTAATTACATATTTAGACACACTGACTTTCCTTTGGTTAGCAAAGCAAGTCTCCAACCACTTTTTCTTTATGAGCAGGGTCTGAGGGTACTGATGCAATAGATCTCGCAACTCCTGAAAGAGAAGACAAAAAAGGGAGCATATTGCCATTAACAAATTAATAAATATTAGTATTAAGCTAATTAAAACCTCTTTCTACGTAACTTTGATCATATTACCTGTGCGTGGATAGGACTTTCCACCTCTCCTACAATATGAGTGACATGTGAGCTCATGAGATCTTCCTCATCACCGTCATATGTGCAGAAACGTTAAAGAATAAACTATTAGCTCATGCCGACATCAACAAACTTTCTTGTGAATGTGATAAAGAGAGACATGTTTTTGTAGTGTAGAGGTTTGTTGGCTTTGTTGAATGTGTGTGTAAAGACGGAATGTGAAAGGATATGTGATAAGGTAGCGGGCGAGCTTCTTCTTCTCCGTAGCAGCCATGTTGTAGAAGTAGACATGAACACCTCTCATGAAGTCAGGCAATCCTGGGGCACTCTGACCTTCATGTAAGGTAGTGGAGAGTTCTGCTGACTTTGTAAGGGGAGTGGAGGAGTGCGGGGACCCAGATGGTGAGGATGCTCCTGGGTCTGAGGCTGAGTGTGAGGTTGATGGAGTAGTTGTGTATGTGGTGGAAGAAACTGTAGATGAGTGTTTGTAATAGTAGCTGAAAACAAAGTCAAGGATAAAAAAAGTCGTGCATCGCTGTTTCTATAGTTTGATGAGCTCCTTTTGCTAGTTCAAACTAATCAGAAAGGACAGTAGATTTAACTTTGGTGGACTTAAACATAAAAAAGTTTTGTGATGTCTTTTGAGATTGAAAAAAAATATGTTCATTCAAGTAATTATAAAAACACCATTTGATCTGAGACACTACAGTAATATTTTACAAATTGGTATTTGTTGAAAAAAAGAGGAAAAACTGATCATTATTAGATGCTTTCTTAACTGCTGCTAACTGCTTTATAAAGAGGAAAGCATGACTTCAATTCATTGTTTTATTAGCATGCCATTTTTGAGAAAAATTGGGGCAAACTTTTCAGTTCTTCTCAGGTAGGATACATAAATGTGGAGATGCTTTTGGTGGCCAAATGCTTGCGAATGAGTCTCTCTGTACCATACCAGTTGAAGCCTTTAGTGGAGTGACCAATTCGAGGCAGGTGGACACTTGCTATTGAAGAAACAAAAATCAGAAAAGTGGCATTTAGACAGAACACATTTTTCAAAGCTGAATTTTATCTAAGTTGAGTTTTGCTTAATGGTGTGTCTTGCACCAGACACAAATACAATGGACAAACACGTCGGCACAGTGCATGTTTACAAAAAAAACATTCCATTATAACCTTCCTTTAACCTCTGAGGCATAATTAGTCATTTAAAATGACAGCTGCTACATTACATACATTTTTATTTAAAAGAATCCTAAATATGCAGACATGAGCAAAAAATAAAAAATAAAATAAAAATAAAATTATATATATATTTATTATGTATAGAAAAATACACACACATGCATATATATATATATTAAGAAAATATGTTTATATATTAAATATATTTATATATGGTATAATTTATATGAATATAAATATATACATGTAAATATTTTCAAAATATATACTGTATGCTTGTCTTTATACATACATAATAAATATACACAGTACACACACATAAACAACCTCTATGATAATTAAAAAACCAAAGTCATTTGTTTGTAAGGTGAATAGAGAGAGCCACGTCATTGCAACCAACTGATTTCACAAATGAGCACAGAGTACCTTTCTTTTGTTTGGCATCTCTGTAGATCTTCTTGAGGCCCTCATCCAAGGCAGTGAGTCGAATGCCTGACAAATTGTTGGCTTTATCCCTCTGCTGAGCAACTATAAGTGCCAGCTACAGAAACAGGAGGCATAACATGATTCAATAAATTCATGATTAAAAATATTTAACTGCACTTGATTAAAGACATAAACAGCTTGCCGACTTACATAGTCTCTTCCACTGAGCCTTGACTGTTTGTCGTCAATAGGAAAAAGCAGAACATTCCCCAGTTCTAGGTCTGCAACACACAATTATCACTTTGTTATTTATACATTTTGTTTACCATCTTTTAATTTTGATCCAATCAATTATAGAACGGAAGTTTCTTTAAATAAGCGGTCATTGTTAATGATATTTATTTATTTATTCAGCAAGGATGCATTAAATTGATCAAAATTTACTGTAAAGACACTGATTATGTTACAAAAGACTTCTATTTATAATACATGCGGTTCTAAATTGTAGTATTTTAGTTAGTAACATATTTAGAGAACAGCGTAGAATTATTAGAATCTGCTAATTACATGAAAATTGCAATTGGTTTATCTGTATCTGCCAGAATGCATTTCAATTAACTTTTTTTTTTAAACCACAGAAAACTAATTTCACAATAAATCAGGATCATAAATGCCCATTTTAGAGCAGAACTACACATCAGCCTTGTTCATAATTATGTGACAACATTTTGGTTTACAGAAAGCCGTTCTAGCTCAAATTTAAATTCTTTATAGCTTTGATGCAACAAAGTTTGCGAAATCCAACTTTAAGACATCACAGTAATGGGTCTTAAATCAATGGTGACAGTTTTATGAACTATTAGCTTCCAGACCTCATAATGAGCTGCGAACTGAATACTGATTTCAGTGTGGAATGTTTTCTTTGACACAGCAGGAGTCTCAGCAAACAGGAAAGGTTTGTCACCTTCCATGTCACCAGCCAACTCGTACTGCTTCTTCGGCTCGTCTGATCTCATCTCCAGTGCAGTAAACAATCCTCCTCTGCCCCAGTGTCCAGAATCATCTACACCAAATACACACAAACACAACGTGCCAAATGTTATAAAAAGGTCCCATATCTGTTAAGATGTCAAGCGGAATAATCAATATGTTGACTGTGCACTTCTGACAGCGAGACTTTTTAATAGAGACGTACCCACACAGTGCACAATGATTGCATCCTCCCAATCAGCCTGAGGGTGAGTTACATCACCCAGCACATAGCGAATGGCTGTGCGATCTGAATCAGTTGAGCTCAAGCTGACATCATCATCATCGTCTTCATCATCTTCATCAGGCTCTATATCCTCACCCTCACTGTCAACTCCCGACAAGCACAGTGATTTGTAGCCACACGATTTCCACCATGCCATCCTGCCATTGAAGGACAGACATACAAAACAGGCTATAAAGCAAACATCCACCGAAACATACAAATAAATATACTACATTTTGGTTAAAAATATCCAACAGAATGCCCGAAAGATTTATTTATTTTACTTTTTCTTGTAATTTAGTTCTTCCTGTTGCTTTTTCTTTTCCTCCTGTAGCTTCGCCCTCTTTGCAGCAGCTTCTTGTCTCTTCTGACGTCTCTGTTCTAACTCTGATTCTGTAAGAGGTCTCTTCTTCCTCCCTGGGTCAATCAAAGGCCCAGACAGGGACACCTGATGAGCAGCAATATATTTTTGTTTTGTTTGTTTGAATTAAATATAAATATATGAATCAATACAATAAATGAAAAATAAAGACATAAATAAATAAACTAAAAATGAAAGAAAAAAAAATTACTGCAATCAAAATATTACCCTATAATTTCATTCACATCACACACCATTGTTCAAAAGTTTGGTGTTGGTAAGATATTTTTTTTTAAAACAGGTCTCTTAAGTGTACCAAGGCTGCATTTTATGATCAATAAAATATATATCAAGTAATAATATTAAGTAAAATATTATTACAACATAAAAATAAATGTTTTCGTGTTTTAATAAATTTTCAAATGTAATTTATTCCAGTGATGGCAAAGCTACATTTTCACAGCACTTCAGCCTTTAATGTCATGCAATCCTTTAGAAATAATTCTAGTAAGTTAGATTTATGATACTTGATACTTATTTCAGGATTCTTTAAGAAAGAAAGTTCAAAAGAAAAGCATTTATTTCCAAATATAATTATTTGTATCAATCATTTACAGTAAATAATAATAATAATAATAATAATAATAATTTTAAATACATTTTGATCATGTGTCCTTCCCAAATAAAAGTACTAATTACTTAATAAAAAATTAAATAATAACAGTGGTAATAAATAACAGCAAAACTGATACACAGTGAGGTCAATAAGTATTTGATCACCCTGTGATTTTGCAAGTTCTCTTATTTAGAAATCATGGAGAGGTC
>JAUMHP010000048.1:12110826-12128768 GCA_032361065.1 Enteromius trimaculatus | reverse complement strand
GGGGACCGAGACTCTTCCCGAGGTGGCGAGATACGCGGGGGCTGTGCCGACGTAATCTCGCCCGACTCGAGGCGCAGCCCACGGCCCCTTTGCCTCTTTCGAGACGGGGAGGCGCGAGGGCTAGGCTCCCGCCCTGAAAAGGACGTTAGCCTGGCGCGAAGAGTGGCCAGAGTGAGCTGGTCGCAGAAGACGCACTCACCGGTCCCGGAGAGTGCGGCTTCTGCGTGGTGCCTCCCGAGGCAGGAGACACACTCCCGGTGTTCGTCGGCGCTGTGGATGGACGTGCCACAGGAACAGCGGTAACCAGGCATTTTCAATAAGTTGGCAGGGGAGAAAAATCCAGCTGCAGATGAAAGATGGCTTCTAGTCCAGGGACAGCAAAGAATTCTGTTGCTGAAGGAGAATAATCTGAAGATGGCTCGCGATCCCTTGACTTTATAGACGAGATTCGCGCCATATCACCATTTTGGCGCCAGCCGCGGCCATTCGCTAGCGGCTTCGCGCCAAAGGGGTGTGGTCGACGGTATTGGGCCATTGTTGGCGGGCCCTTCCCCAATTGGTTAAAGTAAGGTCCCCTAGCAACTGCCCAGCAACCGTGCAGTATTACTGCGTTTTTAAAATAGGCTTCCGTTTAGGGGAAAGAGGAGATTTCCCATAGCGCCTTATCAGACGCAGTACGAGTGTAATGTCGAAAGGGAACTCTGGTTTTGCCAATTAACATGCTACGGTGATACCCTCCATGTACAATAATGTGAAGGTGAAAGTTATTGAAGCTGTTAGTAGTGCACATTTAGTAGCCTTGTCTACAGATTGCTGGACCTCCATGCACGCACAATATACTTCACTTTCACTTTGTGCTAATTCATGTTTCCCTTGAAAACCCCTCAACGGTGTTTCAAAAGACCAAACCCTATGTTTATTGGTTGAATTTAAGACAGTTTGCACCAATCTGTGCATAGGGTGGGACTAAGCGTCAGTAATCATTCGTGTTTGGCTCAGAGGAACAAAATGCATGCATCTCTGAATATGTAGTCCATATGAAATGTGCGTCTGAATTAAAGGCCATGTCCATTAACTTTGTCTTTGCAGTCAGTGCACTAGCTAAGTAGGCCTAGTAAAATAATAATTGTGGTCTTTACCCCCGACGCATTCATATTTTGCTTGTGTTTTGATTCAAGATTGTGACGTCATCACCCGTAATTCGATGTCTAATATTTTAAAAACCAAAATGGCACAAACAAACAAGACTGCTTGCGGTAAATTTTGAGTATGTGGCAGTAACCGAGTGACCTATAAATATTACTTCAATATCTTAAAAAAAAAAAAGCAACACAAATTTACTGCATAAACAATTAAGACTATTTTGATGACGCTATTAGTTTCACATTCCACCGTCTATAAAAACCTAACAGGGTGGAAAATTTGTTGCTAAATTAAGTAGTTTTTTTCAGTGATCAACATTTAGCTCTGTAACCTTCTACAGGTGGTTTGATCAGACAACAATTCTCCATAGTATGGCGTAACTGTGTGTTCACACCGCCGCCGGCGAGAGCGTCAGATTTCGCCCTGACTGCCTTGCCAACGACGCTGTACAGAGATTTTTTTAACGCTCTGACGTAGACTGACTTTTCTGAAAATGAATGACTTCCGGCCACTTTGACGCTCTCGCCGCTGGCCGTGTGAACACACGGTAACAGGGTGGAACTTTTAAGAGTGGGACACACAGATGAACATTTTGAAAACCTGTATGAGAAGTGACATTACCCCCCATTTGTGGACTTAAATTCCAGCAAAAAAACTTTCACTTTTTAAAAATAATCTCAGTGGAATTGTAGTGGTATTTTGGAAAGTGAGGAAGTACATCCTAACAGGGTGGAAAATGAGTTTAAGACATGTACAAAAATAAATGTACTTTCACGTGAGATATGAGTAACTGAGGAAATGATCAAATTAAATGCAATCCTGTCATGCCGCGTGTAGTTAGGACATAGTGTAACAGTCAGGCAATTTTATTGATTGCCTAGTCACAGTTAGGGCTGGGTATTGTTAAAACATTTCAGTAAAACTTTATTCTGATATTGATTTTGATATTTACTTTAGATATTCAACTAAAAGTCAATAACTTTGCAACTACATGTTAACTAGCAGTCATTGGAGTATTAGTAGTCTGCTTAATATTTTCTAACACTTTAGTTAGTAGACATGTAGTTGTGAATTAATGAGATTTAGTTGACATGTAGTTACAAAGTACCTTATAGTTAGTAGAATGTCTAAATAGATATCAGTACCGACCAATACCAGTTTCTGAAAAATACTTTTTTCGATATCAATTTTTTTAACTTGACCAAACTTTTTCTAAAAAAAAAAAACTTTGGCTTTATTTCCAAGCACTTATCTCCTAAGCCACAACACAAAGTCATTAAATGTAACCAACACAATAAATCAGTGCAAATTGTTTTAATAAATGTAAACTACAATTTTTTCGATATATTGTTTTTTAAAAAATGTGGTCGATTCACAATTGATTCTCAAAGTCCACAAATCCATTTTTTTTTTGAGCATAAGATTTACCTTAATCTTTTTACTAGTCTAATCCACTAGGTGTCACCCCCTCATTTGCCTTGTTACAACAGAGAGTCCGTTATTCATTCATTACTTTCAAAATTTTGCATGCACGATGACAAAGATCCAGTAGACAAGAACAAATTTAGCTGCTTTTCCATTATCGGGCCGAAAGGATCTAAGAACTGTCAGGTTCGGTTCCAGTTGTGTTTCCACGTGAGCCTGGTACGGCGTGGCGTGATTACAAGCCGTTGTTGGCACGGAACCGTGCTGGTAGAGTACATGTGCATAACACCGCAATCAGGATCTGTCACTTGTCAGTTTCTCTGTAGTTTGCTAACATGCTATGTTGAGAAATGTAAACACAAATTAGTAATAAAATCTAAAGAAGTTCTGCAGAGAGAACCAATCGGCCCGATTCTGGAAAAGCGGATAAGCTATACTGTATGCTTATCACCCAGTATTAGTTTTCCTTCACCGTTCATAGGCTTGCAACCTACAGGTTATAGCTAATGCCATGATATTATATCTTAAACATAAAATAACCTGATCTTGTTTATTCAAGGCATGCGTTCTGACTCCAATTTTAGTATCATTTTTCATCTTGTATTCATCGTATGCATTTGAAATATAGAGTTGGGTTCTGTTTTATTGTGCCCAAGTGTACCTAGATTAAGAAGTGTTTAATATACAGGGTTGTTGTGTGGTAGTGACATTTCCACTGCATTTCAGAAAATAACTATGTATGAGAATTAGAGCCTGACCGAGAAAGGATTTTGAAGGTTTGAATCGATACAAATATTTGTTGGTTTTAAATCCGATATTCCGATATATAAACCGATATTATTATTATTATTATTATTTATTTTATTATTTTATTTTTTTTATTTCAGAAACACGCAACAAAACATTAACAGATTTCCCTAACGTTAGTTATTTGTAGTTATTTATGAGTTTTAACGAACATAATATGATAATGCATTTTAAAAAGAAACTTGTTCCTTTTATTGTCACAACAGAACAGAGAAACATAAAAAAATATATAAAAATACAAACTTAAGATATGAAACGTAAAGTCCTTTGAACAAAAACAACAACCAAATCAAAGTTACCAGTTTTGAAAGACTTGGTAAGCTTCATAAATATAGCTTTGAATAGGACTAGACACCAATTCTGTTAAGTTCTGATAAACAACAACAACAGCAAAATATAAATTGCTAACAGTATATGAAGTAGTGTAATGAATCAGTCACTCCTCAATAGCTCCAGTCCAGCAGGCAGGTTTTAGTACTAGAATAGTTATTTGTAGTTGAGTATTCACTAAAATATTATTGTCACAACAGAGGAACATCAAAATATAGTTCTAAAAGCTATGTGTTCTAAAAATAAAATTTATAAAAACAGAAACTTTGGATATGAAACTTTAAAGTCCTTTATTTTTATAAAATATTAATTTATCGGACATTATAAATACAGATACCGATAGTTTGGAAAATGCCTAATTTCGGCCTGCCGATTGAGAATCACCTTAATTTTAAAATGCCATTTTATAACAAACATGCTCTAGTGCAAATGTAGCCTTACATCTATTGGGGTTGTTATGCTTACAACAGCCTCAGGTGTTACCCAGTTCTTTTCCTTTATACCTTGATTTAGGCACATCAAGCATGCTGCATGTTTAGCAACATTTACAACTTGTTCTGAGATTACATGCAGCACCTATTTCAGTAAAGAATTTCGATTTTTGTTTTTAATGTTTAAATGTTTTTTTTTTTTTCGTTTTTTTCCTTTAGATCTGATAGCAGGTAAAGATAAGTGTGAAGTGCCAAATGAAATGGAAGAAAAAGATCAGTATGAAAACCATCATGTTTTCATAACAGAAGAAAAAACATTTAATCACTCTCAGACTGAAAAGGCTTCCTCACGAAAAAGAGTTAAAAAAGCTAGACTACCTAGAAGTTGTTTAACCTGTGGAAAGCATTTCACTCGACATGAAAGCCTTAAAACTCACATGAGAATTCACACTGGACAGAAGCCTTTTTCCTGCAAACAGTGTGGCAATAGTTTCAGCCAAAGAGGGCACCTCGAGTGCCACATGAGAGTACACACTGGAGAAAGCCCTTTCACCTGCCAGCAGTGTGGAGCAAGTTTCCGTCAAAAAGGAAGCCTTAACAGGCACATGAGGATACACACGGGAGAGAAGCCGTACGCCTGCCAACAGTGTGGAAAGAGTTTCCATCAGAGTGGAAACCTTAGATTCCACATGAGAATTCACACTGTACAGAAAACCTACAAGTGCCTGCAGTGTGAAAAAAGTTTTGTTAAACCAGGGAACTTGAAAATCCACATGAAAATTCATGCAGGAAAAAACCCTTTCACCTTCCAACACTGTGAGAAGAGTTTTGATCAAAAAACAGACCTTAACCGGCAGATGAGAATTCACACAGGAGAAACCCCTTTTACCAGCCAACAGGGTGGAAAACATTTGAATCAAATAGTAAACCTGGACCACATAAGGGTACACACTGAGGACAGCCATTTCACCTGCCAACAGTGTGGAAGGAGTTTTGATCAAAATGAAAAGCTTGAAGTACACATGAGAATTCACACAGATAAACGTCCCTTTACTTGCCTTCAGTGTGGAAAAAGTTTCAATCATAAAACAAGCATTAACAGGCACATGAGAATTCACACCGGAGAGAAACCTTACACCTGCCAACAGTGTGGAAAGAGTTTTCGTCAACATGGAAACCTTAAACTCCACATGAGATTTCACACTCGGGAAAAAACTTGCACATGTAAAGTAAACCTTAATTACCACATGGGATTACACACTGGAAAAAGCCCTTTCAGCTGCCAACAGTGTGGAAAGAGTTTCACTCAAAAAGTGGTTCTCGATGGGCATTTGAGAAAACATACTATAGAGAAGCCTTACTCATGCCCTCAGTGTGGAAAGAGCTTTGATCAAAATGAAAAGCTTCAACTCCACATGAAAATACATACAGGAGAAAAGCCTTTAACCGGTGAACAGTGTGGGGTTATTATCACTCAAAAAGAGATTTTCAATAAGGATATGAGTGTTCAAACTGAGCAGAAGCCCTTCATTTGCCCTCAGTGTGGAAAATGTTTTCACCAACATGGAAAACTTAAACTCCACATGAGAATTCACACCGGAGAAAGGCCGTTTACCTGTCAACAGTGTGGAAAGAGCTTCAATCAAAAAGGGAACCTCAAGTGCCACATGAGAGTACACACTGGAGAAAGCCCGTTCACCTGCCAGCAGTGTGGAGCACGTTTCTCTCAAAAAGGAAGCCTTAACAGGCACCTGAGGATACACACCGGAGAGAAGCCATACGCCTGCCAACAGTGTGGAGTAAGTTTCGCTCAAAAAGTGGTTCTCAATAGGCACTTGAGCAGTCATTCGATTGAAAAGCCTTACACGTGCCTACAGTGCGGAAAGAACTTTGACCATAATGAAAAGCTTGAAGTACACATGATAATTCATTCAGATAAACGCCCCTTCACTTGCCAACAGTGTGGAAAAGGTTTCAACCATAAAACAAGCATTAATAGGCACATGAGAATTCACACCGGAGAGAAACCGTACACCTGCCAACAGTGTGGAAAGAGTTTTCGTCAACATGGACACCTTAAAGTCCACATGAGAGTTCACACTAGACAGAAACCAAACGGAATAAGTGTTCATAAGTCCACATAATAATTCATACAGGAGAAAGCCCAGCCAGCAGTTTGAACAGTTTCACTCAGACACCGGAGAAAAGCTGTACATGTGCCCACAGTGTGGAAGTGCTTTGATTAACATGGAAAGTCCCTGTGAGCTCATACTGGAGACAGACCATTTCAACTGAAAAGGAAATCTTATTTACCACATGAGAATTCACACTGGAGAGAAGCATTTTACCTACTAACAGAGTTGAATAAGTTTCATTTCTCAAAAAGAGAACATGACAATTCACACCAGAGGAAAAGTTTAACAAACAATGAAACCTTAAAGTTCAGATGAAGTCATGCTGGAGAGACCTTTTACCAGCCTACAATGTGGACAGTTCGACAGAGGTTTACATTGAAAGTGAATCCATATTGGGTTTCTGTTTTTCTCCAATACTTGTTGGCCACAATTATTGGCACTCCTAGAATTTTTTATGAGTAACATAACTCCCATTCACATTCACAATTTTGAGCACCCCAGCCCTGGCTTGCTTTTTTTATGGGGAGTGTAGTCATGATGCATGATATCGAAATGCACAATAAAGAACTACCACTTCCACATTTGTCCACGTGTGTTGCCGTAGTATTCATAGTGCGAATATTGACTCATTAACAGGCCACAACGAACAGTTACAGATCATTATTTAAATCTAGAAGGCCGCCAAATGGGAATGAAATATTCCTCATGTTCCTTGGCTCATCACCAGAAGTCATCACTTTACGAAATGCTCTTAGCAGTCTATAACGATTGTTTTTGACGTCTGGAATGATGTTTGGCACTCCTGTCCCCAAAAGCCATCTTTATAATCAAAGTTGATGCCTTTATTCACCAGGATTTCAACAGACTCCATCATTTCCTCGACTGATATATTTTTGGCTTTGTTCTATAGCAGGGGTTCTCAATCTTGGTCCTGGAGGTCCGCAGTCCTGCACATTTTAGCTCCAACCCTAATCAAACGTACCTGAACCAGCTAATTAAGATGTTCAGGATTACTTGTAAGCTACAGGCAGGTGAGATTAATCAAAACTTTGCAGGACAGTGGACCTCCAGGACCAGGATTGAGAAGCCCTGCCGTAGTATAACAAAGAATAATACACTTCTCACTCAAGATACTTGAAATGCCTTTTGCAGTGTGCTCCGTCTCATTCCTGAGAGCAGGTCAAACCGGTGACGCAGCTCTGCTTCTAAACATACTCCTCAAACTCAGTGCCTATCCCTTCTCAACAATCAGAAAGTCAATTGATGACTAAAATAAAATTATTTAAAGTTCAAGTCACTGACCAATATAGTGCACACTACTCCGATGACCATACAGACGAGGAAACCTTTGACACGGGTTCCCCATCCAAGCGTGGACGCCTCATTCGCCGCCTAAACACAGTGAACAGCCTGTGACTTACATGCGCATTCTTACCCAAATTAAAAAGTTGTCAAATTTTACATTGTAAAATGTATAATCGTAAAGCCACTACTTGCAAAACATTATTGTTTATAAATATGTTTAAACATTTTAAAGATATTAATAATTAAGAGTACAAACACAGCAATTTACCTGTACTATATTTCTGCTGTCATTGTTTCCATCACGACCACTCAGAACCGCTCTGAGTTTGTCCATTACTGTACATTCAGCTCTCTGAGTTAATTGAATCGGTTCAATCGAAATCCCTGAGAACGCGTTGTTTCATCGTCCAGCTGAAACTCGCTTGACATCATCACTCGTGTTACCTTCACCTTTTAGCTCCCTTCATTGAGCATGATTCTCACCTGGTGCTCGCGCGCGCCACCTACTGGTACTTCTGTGGTGCACTAAAAGGAGCTTGGTGCAGCGAATGAATCATACCCCCAGTTTCACAGACAAGACTTAAGCTAGTCCCAAACTAAATTGCATGTTTGAGCTGTCTCAGATGAAAATATCTTGCTCTGACATATCTTTAAACACATCAGTGTCATTGTTCTGATGCAGTTGTTAAGAACTTTATTAAGAGAACATATTTATTTTCTCATTTAGGTGTAACATTTTTTTTACTGTTTTTATTTATTGCTCAGAGAAAAATATATGTGACCCTGGACCACGTCTGGTCATAAGGGTCAATTCTTTGAAATTTGAGATTTATACATGACCTGAAAGCTTTTCATTGATGACCAATATTTGGCCGAGATGCGGCTATTTGAAAATCCAGAATCTGAGAGTGCAAAGAATTAAAATATTGTGAAAATCACATACATTATTACTGTATTGCTGGCTATTACTACAAATATACACACATCTGGTCAAACCCTGGAAAAAAATACCAACACATGGCAAATAAAAATCATTTTATTAATACAGATATTGCACACTGTTATGCACTAATAACATATTTTATTGAAGAAGAAGAAAAAAACGTATTTACTTATTATCAAGTCAAATTAAATTAAATTGATCAATAAATGCACAGAATAAGATGCTATGATTTCAAGATTCCAAATACAATGGCCTTTTTTTAGTCAAGGTCCATGGCAAAAAAATATCATGGCACAAACAAACACAGCAGACTAGCTGATGAATTGTTATGGCTGTCAAGAAAATACAAAAGCATAATTCTTTTGATGACTAAAAAGTGTCTTACAAACCTGCAGATCTCAAAGGCATTCAAATATAACAATTTTAGCAAGTATGCCATATGGTCCCACTAAAAGCATGACAAAAATATTATATTCTCTGTCCTTAATTAACAACATATAAAATACTGACAAGGCACACAAATAAACTCTCAAATTGACACAGTATTGCGTCAAAGCCAAACAATGCAATAACAAAAATAATCAAAACATCATATTTGATTGACTTGATGCAAACCTCTATAGAAAATAATCAAGTTTGAATTAATTTATTAGAATAGATTGGTCCTGAGAAATCAGAGAAAAAAGGATTAGTGAAATAAAAAAAGGAATGGCCACACAAGATAGCAGACTGCATGGACAGAGAATTGTAACTATCAATGGAGTGATCATACTAGGAAAATGAGTGAGAGATATAACACTATTTCTCCCTTGTTATAGTATTATGAAACAGATCTTGGGAAGCTAGACTGTCACTGTTTGTCATCTCCCATCTGCTCTTCAGGAAATTAAGTCAGAGCTAATATTTAGTGACAATGTCTCTCTGTTCTTATCTATCTCTAGCTCTCTGTCTTTATACTTTTCTTTGAATTCTGGTCCAAGTGTATTTGGATGCCTGCATGAATGTGCACGGATGAAAGATACTCATAATATCTCATCTTCAGACTCTACTTCTTTCTCCCTTGGTTTCAAAAGCCCCATTTCCATGGGTGGTATCCTCCTTAGTCTGGAACGCACAGCACTGGAAAGAGAACAATGAAGGAAAGTAAGAATGAACTCTTCAGTTAAAAACTTCAGTTAAAGCACGTTTGGGTCAGGAAGATTTTTAAATGTTTAAATCTCTAATGCTCACCGAGAGTAAGCACAGTAACACATTAAAAACAGCAGTACTATAAAATAATATTACAATTTAAAATAACAATTTTTTTACATTTTTTCATAATTACAAAATCAGAGCGCAGTTAAATAAAATGTTCAATATAAACTTCAAAGACTTCCTAGTTCTGTGTGAAATTACAGTGAAAAGTAAGCGCATTCAATTGTTATATTTTTTTATTTATTTTGTTGGATTATCATGCAGTAGTTTAGTTAAAAATATAGTTAAAAATTTGGGCGGTTTTTGGCTCACTGACGTTGATGAGATTAACCACTTCGAAATGGGGTACCGAATGCAGAGACGTTTTTCGATACTCGTTTGTATCAAGGCAATTCGGTCTGTACCTAAAAGGTACAACCTCGATACCCAGCCCTAATTATAAATGCTTTTTTCTGCTACATTTTAATATGTATTGTAAAACAATTTAATATGGCCTTACTGAATCTCCCAAACGTTTGAATCGCACTGTAGTTTATGCTCCTTTACGCCTGAACAGTTTTTTTGTTTGTTTGTAATTTATGTGAGAATTAATAGAATATGACATGCTCACCAGAGTACAGACCAGTAAACTACAGCTACGGTGAGCAATGCAAATGCTAGGTGCCAGCAGTAGCATAATGTGATAAAGACCGAGTTGTCATGGTCTGTCTGATCCCATTTCACTTGACTGGGTGGGTACAGCACAAAGCCAATCTAGAAAAATACAAGAATGAGAGTTAAACAGTTTTGTGTCTAAAGGACTCACACATTTATGTATGCACTTGCGACACAAACAGACACACACACAAGCCTAGCTTCCTTCCAGTTTTTACGCTGTTTTGTAAATATTTACGAAATTTGCTGTATCCATCCGACTGGTCTTTTACCGATAAGATGGTGTGCGTGATGACATCATCCTTAAAAAAAAACAATTGTTGCAATACTTTTTCATGTTGCATTAACCTCATTATTTTATGTAACTAACCTATTGTGCAAATCATATGCAAATAGTCTGTTCTTAATCAATTAAATAAAAACAACAAAAAAAACCTATAGCATATTATTAAATTATATAGGCCTACATAAAAAATAACAAGTTTCATGAGTTTTCATGTTTTGTATATTCTATTTAGATACTCCAGCATCAAGCAATAGGCTGTTCATAAGCAGGTGTATTATTTTTATTATATTTGTTTCTTGATTACATTTTATTAGACTGTATTGCAATGATCATTTAGGTTATTTTATTTCTCTTAACTGACAACCGACGGTTGTTAAGCCATTATTAGATTATGCTAAATTACGAGTAAATTAAATTTGAATTGATACGTGGTTGTGACCCTTTAAGAATAGCTTAATTTGTTTCTAGGGAAAAATTTGATGAGTGCAAAAAGCAGCATAAACATCGGAATGTGAGGATTCACATCATGCACAGAGCTTGTGCGAACAGAGAAAAACATAAGCTATAAAAAAGGGCTCATATGCCAAATATATATATTTTTGTAAACAAATAATAAATAAATAAAAAACAACTATATTCAGAATTTCAGTTCATTTTGATGATGCGCTCTTGAAAGCAGCATTAAATCATTAACAGTTTTTATTGTGAAAGTACACAAATAAAATAAATATTTAGAATAGTTTCGAATAATGTCTTATTCTTGAACGAGTATAGTAAGTTGTTTCCACTTTTATAAGTGATAATTCCGGCGCTGCAGGCAGTAACTCATTAAACTACTAACTCTACACCTATAATCTCCTGAACTGAATTAGGCCTAATAAATTTAATTTTCAAAGTATTAAAAAGAAACATCAAATTAAGATATTTATGTTACTAGGTAACTCAATTTTATCGCATTTCCATCAGCTAAATCGGTAAAAAATTTGAAGCCTTAAATATTTTTTCGTAAAAACTCCTTGGATGGAAACCTGGCTACACACACACATGCACACACTGACCTGCCAGAACCAGCTGCCCTGCAGTATGGTGAGTGTGGCTCGGAGCAGTTCTAGTAGAATATTCCCTCTGTGGAAAACCTCCAGAAGGCAGATGAAAGCTTGTCCAAAGATGGCATAGAGGAGAAGGGTGTGCACATGGACATCAAGCATGTCTCTACCATGGAGATGGTAAAGAAACAGAAATCCTGCAGGAGGCAGACATGTGCTGAATTTTGATTTTTTGCTGAACTTTCATTTACACACTCTTCAACATCATAAACCACATTTTTAAAGTACTCTTTCACATAGTATTTTTGGTCAGCAATCACCCTTGCACACCTGTAAGTTATCAACAGGTGTGTGGGAAAAACAACAAAAAAGGTCCAACTTCGAAATAAACAATATAAATCCCGTAAACTATCCACACTTGCAATTAATTCCAAATATTTATTAACTAACAACTTTTCGGTCCATCACCTTAATCAGGCACGTGCATGTACAGTACATACACAGTACAAATGAATAGCATTTTTGGACCACTTCAGAAACAGTCCGGGTAAAAAAAACAAGATCCTACCCTCATTAAAGAAAGCAAGACCCAGCAGCATCCGGTCTAAGGCCAGAGGGGCGATGTCTGTGCTGTGGACAGTGAGGGATATGGCCCCTGCGATGGCAAAGAACAGGTACATGGTGGTGTGCTGCCAGTTCATCAGCTGCTCCCAGTGCTGAGTGGAAGAATCATACAGCTGAAACTTTGGCCCACCAGCTAAAAGCTGCTCTGCTAACATACCTGTGTAAAGAGCAGAAGAAAACTAGTTGAGTTAAAAATATATTAAATAAACTTGCTTTCATTCCTCTAATAAATGGCTTATTATCCTAAAGTCAACTTAAAATGATTTTAAATAAGCATTAAAATATGAAGCAGTCAAAAAAACAAAACAAGCATTAACAATTAGCAAAATAAAAAATCAAGACATTTCCCGTTTTAATTCATCCACTTAAATTACATTTATTTTTCTTTGAATAAACAGGGTTCTCACTGCTTGAAAAACCTGGATGAAGATCCATTACAAAAGTATGATATGTAAACCTGGAAAAGTTTAATATATAATGTAGAATGTATTGGCAGATTTGTACTTGTTATGAATATATATTTTCTAGTTACTAGTATTTTAAGTATTTTTTTAAAAAAAAGTATTCTCCTTTATTCCTGTCAAGTAAATAACAAACAACTGAAAATGTCATGGAATTTTGTTATGGACAGTGTTAAACCTTATCATATTTGAGAACCACTCATCTAAACCAAGGACAAAAAATACACAGAAAATGACATGACCTATATTTTAATACCAATGTTTTAAACCATACAATCAATTTAATTTACAGCAAAAATGGCTCTCAACATTTTCTGAAAAAAAAATGGTGACACGTCAGAAAGCTTTATTTGTTCATATGTATGATCATGCTCTTTATTTTGTTAATAAAGGCATAGCGGCAACTCACCAATAATAGAAAATGATAAAATGACAGCTCCTTCTATGATTTCTATGCGCCTTTGGGTAGCTCGAGATGCAAGTCTGCCCGCACCAGCACTTTTATTCCTGCGGGTGGCATACAAAAACGTCTGCTTTGCGGCCCACCACAGGCCGGTGATTAGGAAGAAACTTCCAGGCAGTGCATGGCCTTTAAAACTCCCCATGTTTTCCTTAGATTTCCTGGAAAACAGAATAACAGTTGTATTTAAAATGTATATAAAAAAAACCTACAAAGCAAACATATATCATTATAATATTTATGCCTCGTTATATCTCAAAATGTGACAAAGCAAAATACTTTAATGGTCACACTTAAAGACAATACTGGAGGCTGTATTCATAAGCACTTAGGAGTGACAGATTAAGATTCCCAGTTTGACATTTTCTGGCACTGGTTTATTACTCCAGTGTGGAGACTAACAATCAAACCCAGCATATTTATTGCCAGCCTCAACAGATAATTCCACACACTATACTCTGCAGGGGTTAAAGAAATGTCAGAGATACAAAATCAAAATGCAGAGGAAGGTGCTGTGAGCCCCATGCGGCCTAATGAGGCTTGTCCCTCTCGTTCTATTTTTAAACAGCAATGTAAGAAAAGCTGGGGGAAAAAGCCCAAGTCGTATTAAATCAGAAAGTCCATAAACCTACACACTGAAAGCAGCTTCCTGTCTTAAACATTCACCAGTCACAGGTGCTTGAAAATGAGTTTAACATTGAACTTTAAAGATCAATAAAATATATGTTTTTTGACTTTTAATAAGTAAAACATAAGAAGTAACCCAAACAAAAAAGAAAGGAAATTATAAGAATGGTGTCTTCTGTTACTCTGTCCCTCTTGTAGAGGATGATGTCTGTAAAATTTAATCAACGGACTGATCAGTTTTTGGCAGTGAACTGATCCAAGTCCTATTCCATTCCAAAGGAAGGTGGTCATTACTGCCACAATCGGTGTGCAATCAGAGTGTGTCCTTGAGACGTGACCGTTTATCACATAAATATCTCCTCCTGTTTACGACCGCTTTTAGAAAGTAAGCTAAATTCAAACATGTGAAAAAGACACTATTGGATGGCTGCTATAAAGCAGAGACTATGAGCAAACATCAAAGTGATAGGAATATTGAAACCTACAGCACAGACATTTTGCATATGCTGTTTCGTTTTGTAATTGCTTATTTCAGTTGTGCATTAACATTCTCTTAAAAATGAAATTTATGTCATCATTACCCTGTCATTCGAAAGCAATTCCCGCTATATGAAAGTGAAGAAAGAAAATCATATACGAAAGTGAGCAAATGTTGACACAATATTCATTTTTTTTGGCATTGTGTTATTCATAATATGACACTGAAAATCATGCCAATGAGTAGCATGTCTTCAGCTTTGATGATCTTTAGTGGTCAAAACAATGTTCTTTAGGATGCTCTACTGTTACCATAGAGACACTGAAGCTTTGAGAGTCTCTTCAGTGAAGAGGCCCGATCTGATCCTTTTATGCATTCATGACAACATAAAAACGACATTACATGGAATTGTACATAAAAGCAATCAGTCATTTTGTATTAATAAACCAAATAAGAGGAACCACAGTGCAGTTTTACAAAGAATAAAACATGAAATGCTATAACAACAATCCTGATCGCTTCATGATGATAAAATGACGGAAGTAGTCTACATCTTTTGAATCGTTTAAGAACCTTCCCTGATACACGCACCGTTGTCGGTGGAAGACTAACTGTTATGTATCGATTTTATAATTATCCTTCACATATAATGTGTATTGGGTCTGCTGTGTCCACGTTTTATTTGCTTTCTCAAGACTTTCTGAAGTCTACAGACTAAAACACCCATCTTAGATGCTATGATATAATTATGTTATCTTTTTAATCCACATTCTTCTAGGGAATGTATAAACATTATATTGTAGGTAATTATACGTAATGTTAAGTAATTGCATTAAGTTAGCTCGCCACCACCATAGGTCCGTTGTCTGCGGTAACATTTTTAATAAATAAAAGTGGAAAAAACAACTTAATTCGGGCACAGCAAGTGGCCTGTATTATGGGTTAAGAATACATAGTTAATATCTTACCTTATAGATTGACCAAATAATGGGTATATTCCTGAAATTTTGGGGAAGAAATCTCAGAGTCGATGTTTTTTTCTCTCGACACTGTCATCTGATGCTGTAACAATATGCTAAATTCGTTCAAACATTCTCACGCGACTTTTATTCGTTCCTTTTCAGCATCGGGACTTTTTATTCCATCAGTAACTTGCACATTAGCAACTTCTTCCACTTTTCCAGCTGTTTCGAAACCACATTTGGGTTTTATCTTTTCCAGTGCGTCTTCTCACTGGAACCGCCCATCTTATGAAACGATTGGTTCACGAAGGGTCCAGACGTCATTGTTTTCGAATTTGATTGGTTTGCTTTCCTGTCGATCAACACTTGGTCTCCTTTCCACGTGTGCATTTTTCTCCAAAAGAAGCAGTAACGTTAGAAGATTATCCGCTATTGTAACAGTCAACAGAAATTTTAGTCCAGTTGAATAAATTGTAAAATACATTCTGAAAACGTATTTGTGTACATTTTGTTTTGTTTTTATGCATTTTAAATCCTCGCTTAATCAATTATAGATAGATAGATAGACAGATCTAATTTATTTCCATGTCTCTTTTAAGTTTTAAGTTCTTTGTAAGAGAAGTTAGGATACGTTCGCCAAAGGATAAGGCTTTTGTAATGCTTTGGTCCAATTGTATAATGTTTTAATGACGTAGGCTACTGTTTTATTATAACAGCTTTTACAAAGTGGCATGTTTATAAATGTAGGGCGGGACATGACGGCAGGGTTTTTGTACGTGCACAAAGACACGGTCTCGAGAGGGTCTGGCAACGAAGAAAAGAACATCATCTCACTGTATTATTTATTTTACACTTTATAACGTGGCACTCATATTACGTAGTTAAACAGAAACTAAACGCATTAAACTAAACAACATCCTGGAATCAAACCTATGAATTCAATGAATTTTGTAAAAACAAAGTAGGGTAGGCTTCATATGAAACAACAACCTACTTTCAAAATAATGACACTATATGAAAGTATAGTATATGAAGTAGGCATTTCTTAATCTGTTGATATTTAATTAAAAGTATGATTTTAGCACAGATAACATATCTTTGAAACATATATTTACGTTTCTGAAACATCACATTCACAGTCTAAAATTCTCTTTCTTTGAATTTGGCATGTGTATGTTAATGGGTAATTCAGATGTGCATTCTGCAATACATAAGAAACAGAGAGATGGACAAAGGGAAAGCAAAAAGGCCCCGCAGTCAGACACTTAGCATGCACAGATTTCAGTCTAACTAAACATCCTGTTCCACTCCTCAGAGGAAAATAAGCAAGAAAGATGGAAAAGGAGGGCCAGGAACAAATAAAGCCAAAGGTTCATATATAGATGTGCATTCGTAACTTATTCTAGGAAGTGTGTGCTAGCAAAAGGCCATATAATCATGCTGGACTGCTACACACACTCACCTTCAAAGATGGTGTTTTGTTGTTGTTGTTTTTATTTACATATAAATATATAAAATCAGTGTTCACAGGCTAAAAGCAGACATGGAAATGATCATGCAGTGATGGAAAATGGACATTGTCAGGGAAACTGGACACGAGCAGAGGACCAGTAGAGGGGCTCAGGCATGGTCACATAAACTCGACAGGTGGGACATGATTGTTTCTGCCAAAGCCATTTCTCAATGCACTGAAAGAAAGAAAAGCCAAATTATGGAGGGTCATTCAAAGCCAGAATGTAGCTGTATATAAAATACTGATAACTATCGAAATAAAACGTCACATTCTAAACATATTGCAACATTATTTTGCTTTTAAAGAACTGCAAGCTCAGCAAAACACACAGACAGTTTAAGTTTACATGATGTTAAATACATTTTCATTTGCATATTTACGCGTACATTTTTGGAAAAATGCAATTTTTCAACATATTTATTAATATATTTACAGATAAATGTCTGGAATGTACGTGACATAAATGTTAAAGTAGTGTTCAACAAAACCAAATGTTTCTATTTCACCCTAAGAAAAACATTTTAAAAATTGATGATGCAATTGCATGATAACTGCATGCATGAATCTGTTGACCTTTGGGGGGCAGAACTGTGACCCACCATTGATTTCCATTACAGTGGCGTGATTAGCCACCAGCTAATTTCCAGCATGTGCATTTAACAACTGCAGCTTCATAACGGCAACTCCTGACATATGACCTGCAAATTCAGGATTTTACCATATTTACAGTAACAACAACAGTTCAATGAACATTAACTCTAAAAAAAAGAAATTTGATTGAGAGTTTACTAATACACAGACTACAATAATAATATTATGGCTCCTATAACTCTTTCCAACTCACAAAAAGTACTAAAACATGACATTTGAAACAGCAGTATTTATAACATTTAAATGCCTAGGAATGGGGAAATAAATAAAATTGCTGGTATCTACTGTTTTCTTTGCTTTTCTGATTTCAAAAAGGGAAAAAGACAAAACTTTCCTGCAAACAAGAGATCAGCAGGTTCATTTTGTGTGCGGAACACAAATAAAACTGACAATTAACAAGAATTTTGATAATATATTGAGTGATTACTGTTTAGTTTAACTACTTTCCATACATACAGTACACAAAA
>JAUMHP010000048.1:12091249-12109621 GCA_032361065.1 Enteromius trimaculatus | reverse complement strand
ATATATTAAGAATATTTTCATAATCTTAAGAACCTTTTCAACTACAAAGAACCTTTTGTGCAATGGAAAGTTTGCACAGATGTTTCTGCATGGAACCACTGATGCCAATAGAGAACCTTTATCTTTTAGAGTGCATGTTATACTGAAAACAATCAACGTTGTCTACGTAAAGAGAGTTGGCGACGGGGTAAGCGATATTCCTCCTGTCCAGGGCAGAATGGTATCTCCTTTCCTCGCTCACAAGCAGGTGCAGAACTCCCACTACGTGGACGTGCGCCGTGTTCTGTCCATTTTTTCTTCCCAATCCATAATCAGAGACGATAATAGATTCAGTGTCATAGTTGGCACAAAAGCAGCAAGTAACCAAAACTCCATGCAAGCCAGGCAGGGAAAAGCACAAATTACCCCACTACTAATAATCTGACACTGTTAGAAGGCAAACGAGAGAAATTTCAGCGAGTATTTACCTCTTTATGAAAATGATGTCCACAGTGAAGTTCTTGGATGCCACCCCTTACGTTCCGTAGTTCTTCATGGCAAATAAGACATATGCTATCTGCATCACCCTATAAACAAACCAGAAAACAATAACAAAAAAATCTACTAAAAATATTACGGCATAGATGCTGTTTGTCTTATAAAGTATATTAAAGTATATTAAAATATACTTTTCAGGTTTTTAAAAGAAGTTTATTTTGCTCAAAATGTAGCTTAAACAGGAATATTGTGAAATACTATTTTAATTTTAGAACTATTTTGCATTTTAATATATTTTAAAATTAAATGTATTCCTGTGATGGCAATTGTGGTGAATTGTAAGCAGTCGTACTCCACTGTCACATGATGCTTCAGAGTTCATTAAATTCTGGGTGTTATAACATTCTTCATTATGGAACTTTGGCGTCTATACCGCCACCTGTTGTTAATACATACAATTGCATGTCACTTGCGAAAGAGATACTTTAAAAAAAGAAAAGAAAAAGTAATGAATTTTGGGGGGGCCTAAACTGCACGTTATAAAAAAACAATACCGTTATTATCTCCATTTAAACCACAAACACAAAACTTCAACAAAACGCAAAGGAAAAACTATTGTTTTAAGTAGGCTACATTGTTGTGGTGAACCCTGAACCTAAAAATGAATTTAGTTGATTAATTTTTGCATCAGTCCCACTGGTTGGTTATTGTTGGAATGCAACAATAACATTGAGACGTTTTTAAGTATGACTTTTTTGGCCTACTGCATGTGACATGACATTATCTGGTCGCTCACCCACCATTGGTATCACCTTCTGGTTACTGAAACGCAGCCTCTTCTCTAAGCATTCTGTGAGCTCTGGAATAGTGCTGATGTGACATTCAGGTCCCCCGACTTTGGTTCGACTGTTTTCATCTGAAGACACACGGCGGGCACGTGAATGAGAGTGCACTTCCTTCTCCTCACGGCCCTTTAGGTGGACAGGGACAGGGGCCATGCTATTAGCATGGAAATGATTCGCCTGCATGGCCTCCAGCTGAGACTTTTCCATAAAGAGTCCGAGGCAGAAAGATAAGGAGAAAGAGCATGACGTACAAAGAAGTGATAAACATCATTTTCATAAGAATGTTTGTCATATTTAAATAATCAGAAACTTATTAATTTCATTAATGATTACTGATCATTTGTGCATTTGGAAGTATAGTCAAAATAGGTTAATTATTCTTGACGTGTATAAGCGTTTCTCTAGCGTTTCAAGCTTATCATAGGAGCTTCACCTATTAACCTTGACGTATTGCCTCTTGGGCTGGATTACACTGTTTACAAATAGCCACATTACTTTCCCCAAGGCATACTGAGCATGTATGCATTGCCAAAACTAGTTTCCTGACCTATGCAACATAGTTCAAATATGCACTTATCTGCTGCTTGCAGAAGATTCACATAAAAAAACAGCTGCCAGAGAAACACAACTGAGAAAAAAATATAAACCTATTTTTCATGCCACTACGGAATGCTTAAAATCAACTATCCACATAAATAGTTACACGAGAAATTAAATGATTAAATGAATGCTTAAATTCCAGCAGAAATGTCAATTTTCTGCTCCACTTCAGTCATATTTTGCACATGTAAATTGCAAAGCCACCTTAGCTTGTGACTTGCACTCATTACATTAATCCCATTACAATCAGATCTGAGCATAATAAATCAAGACTGAAGCAATAAAACAAATAGATACAGTGACGTATAAAGCAAGTGGTAAGTGTGCATAAGAATTTGACTGATTTTTATTAGAATTTGTTTTCAAGAGACAAGCTGCTTTCTAGTCAACATATTATCACTGTAACTGTAATGTATTTAATATTCTTTGCATACTAACTGCAGATAATGCTAGGTATATATGTTTTATAGGGACATTCCTTAGACATAAAGATTTTTATACTGTGCAAACTGTATTTTCTACCCTACCCCTAAACTTCTTATACAAAACCGTATTGTTAACCTGAGTTAATATTTTATTGTTGTCCCCATAGGGTCAAAAATGACTAAAAATGATACACACAGATGCACACATATAGTTGATAACCTAAGGCAGAATCAGTAAAAAGTATGACATGACAAATCATGCCTAGCACAAAATGCAGGAAAATAACAGTCAGCCTCAATTTTTTTCGTAACTAAAGTTATTGTTATTGTAAGTTTATTTCTTTTTGCATGTAAACTGGGAATATCTAAATGAAATGCATGAAGAATATTAAACTTAAATAATCAGCTGAATTAAACCTACAGGCTACACATACTTTTTTTGTTGTTTTTTTAATTCAGTGTTGCATTTTTTTTTGTATACATTGCATTTGATTTTGTTCTTTATTTAGTTTATAATTAGCAGTAACCAGGCATCATCACACTTTTTCTTTCTGCTATAAACAGTCCTGATTAAGTGGAGCATGTGTACAGTGTGTACTCATATAAGGAGGATGTGAGGCGTGAGAAAGAGCATGTGAGGCACTGATGTGTGGGGGAAGATTGCTACTGGGTCACTATTGCTAATCAGAGCACACTTTCCTGTTTTTATAGAGGTTCTCCTCCAAAACCCATTACGCAATGTGTTACCCAGCTTTGCAAGATCAGCTTATGTAAAAAATGCCATAAGCATAAACACAGTAATAGAGCCCTGCTGGACATTGTCAATGGATTATAGCTGGCTCTCAGATCAATTAAAGAAATAAGGTGTAAGGCTGTGTTTTTACCACAGTAAAGTATGCTCTTACTGATAAATTATCATGGTCAAATACTGTATCTTATTCCTTTTATAAAATGGCAGCAACAAAGACACCAATGCTTAATAAACAGTAGAATGCATTTTTAATAATTATTAAATGTGTTTATCATTTATAAGTTATTTTCTAATTAATTTTAAAGTGTATAAAAATTATTTAATTTCATTAAAAACTATCAATTTCATAGCAGGAAACTCTTACTGTATAATCCATTCTGGGTTTTGTATGGTGTTGTACAGTTACATGTTGCATTTCCAATCATTCCCATTCTCTCAATAGCACATGTGCGATCACTACCTTACCATGCAGGGCAAAGAGGCACGGCGGTCAGCTTTGTTGCGCGAGGGCCTCCTAAAACTCCTCTTCCTATCTTTGGAGTGCTCCTCCCTTACCCCATGTCCCCAGTAACTGCTCATCCACTTGGTGAAGTTCCCATCATCATCCTCGTCATTGTCCATAATAATCGCGGGAAGCAGCCGAAGAGACAGCTTGGGAACCGGTGTGCGGAGCTCTCTTTGAGGCTCCTGTCTCCTGCAAAAAAAACCCACACCAGGCTGCAGCCGGCGCACAATGATCCAGCTGGGTCAGACGAGGCTGCTGCTGCTGATGTTGTCCTGGAGCTTCTGAGGAACTCTTTCGTGGAAGGCAGTGTGAGGTCCAGACTCCAGACGGATGTGTAGGATGGGCTTGGCGGTAGGTTGTAATTAGATTCCTCCAGTTAGGTGCTCATAATGAGTGGGTTTAATAGCTCTAAGCAGACCCAAAAATATGCACACATGGCTTTTGTCGAAGTCTTTAAATAAGTGAATCCCCTGTAATCTATTTAACATGAGAGTGGGAGGAGAATGTAGTATAGAGGCGGGAGAGAGGTATAGGTGGTAGAGGACGAGCAAGATAGACAATGACAGAGAGAGAGAGAGAGAGGGAGGACAGTGTTTTTTGGGTTGGTGCTCTGCTTTTAATCTTTCCATTACAGAGCAATGGGCCTGGGGGTGGAAGGAAGGGTGGGAGTTAGTCACACACTCTGTGCAACTCCAATTCTCCCATACTTTCCACTCACTGAGTACATCAAACCTGTCAATAATTATGGACTGCTGTAGACGAGAACCGGTATGTTTTAGAGAGTCAGTGTGATCATGTATTTATGTTTCAGCACTGTCTGATAATGAGTAAAGTGAGACTGCCAATCGATGCAGATGAAATCTATAAAATGCAACGGCTAGACTTTGTTCTAATCATGACAAATGCTTTGTAATGTAACCACTAGGGCAGTAATATCAGTTGGGTAACAGTTGAAGCCTTTATATATCATTATATAGTTATATAATATGTATATATATAACACTTTTATCGTGTTACTGAAGTTTAAGTATTACTGATATTTTGAACAGCTTTGGACCCCATTGACGTTTTTGAGTTTTTAAAATATTTTTAGTGTTTCACAGATGAAAAAGGTGGTTTAGAATAAAACGAGGGTGAGTAAACAGCATCTATTCTTTTAGTACATAATGACTCCTAAATATGGATTGATCATAACTGATTATGTGTGCTCCACTGTATATCTGCAAAATGCACAATATTTAGTCATTGACAAATTTGCCTCGCATTCTAAATGTTGCAGCTGCATGTTCAGTAGCCCATGTATTTTCGGCTGACCCCATTTTAGAATATGATAAACCCCCTCCCCTTCAGGAAGAAGCAATCTGGGGCACACAGCAGCCACCCCCAAGCCTTGTCTACTGTCCTGCTCCAGTTGTTCCCACCGCTGGACTCTGGGGCAGCAGAGCGTACAGTATGAGGGGCCAGAGACACTGATGATACACAACACCTGTGGCCATGTCTGTTTGATCCTTGCCCTTAATCAGGACGGTTGTGTTGTTGTGTGAACTATGTGGGTTCTGGGTCACAATATGCCTACTTATTTATTTTATTCCTTGTGCTCAGCAAAGAAATATTACCTGCATTAGTAAGGACTGAAACAGGTCTGCTGAATGCACATATGGGTGGATTCATTGTACACAAGAATTGTTTTTTCTTTTGAAAATATTTACATGTATTTACATGTCTATATTTATATTTTATAATTTATATTATAAATAAATGTATTTAATATGTATACTTTTTTCTGAAATTTTATATATGCGTGTATATATTTAGATATGCATGATAAATATACATATTTAAACGGCACACATACATATATTATGCAAGTCTCATCATCTACAGCGCATAACATCATGAAAAGTTTCAGAGAAACTGGAGAAATCTCTGTGCGTAAGGGACAAGGCTGAAGACCTTTGTTGGCTGCTCCTGATCTTCGGGTCCTCAGATGCATCACTCATCGGCATGATTCTATCATTGACATTGCTAAATGGGCCCAGGAATGCTTCCAGAAATCAATGCCAGTAAACACAACACACCATGCCATCTGCAGATGCCAACTAAAGCTCTATCATGCAAAAAGGAAGCCATACTGTATGTGAACATTTTTTCAGAAGCGCTTTCATGTCCTGTCGGCCAAGGCTAATTTAAAAAAAAAGTTTAGTAGAGAAGTCTGGGTCTTGAATTAACCTGCCTGCAGATCAGATCTTTTTTTACCTATTAAGAACATTATGTGCAAAGAAAGGATTAAAGAAAGAGAGAGAACAAACGTGTTTGAATCTTGTATATATATATATATATATATATAGAAAGTTAATGTGTGTGTGTGTATGTGTGAATAATATGAATAGGTAGAGTATATAAAATAACTAAATATAATTTCATAATTTAACATCACGCGAAAACTAAGAAATTACTGAAAATATTATGTTCTTCAATAGACTCTTTCTAACAGACGTAGTAGAATGTGGATTTTTTTTTCTTAAGGTAATTAAGAATATAAAATATGTGATCTCTCAGGTGCAAGTATTATGATTTTGTCAGAAAGACCTGTTCTCACCTTCTAGTAAATGGTTTTAGTCTAACCCAACCCTTGAGGACTGTGTCCATACATCCACCAACAGAAGTTGCTTCTAAACAAAGAAATCTGAGCGACCATCTCTTTAGCTATTCAAGGATCCTAAAACCCTTTTATCCCGCTGTCCTATGCAGGTAGTTACATAATTTAGATTATAACACTTTCAAGGGTTTAAAGCTGATAAATCAAGTTTTATGTGGATTACAAGTAAAAAAAGCCTTTCAGGGTTGAGTTGAGTGTGACTGAACATAACTACTTCTTGACAGAAATAGTAACTAAACATCGATGAACACTGGGTATTATTAAAACAGTCTTGTTCCCAGTTTCAGCACAAGCCTGCATGAAGCTTATTTATTGGACCATATATAGGTCCCTCTGTTTTTGGTTCTATTTCATGTGTTTTCTTACACTAAAATAGTCCTAGTCGCTTTTTCCCCCATCTAAAAAAAGCAAGGAGGAAAATATTTGTTCTTGGTTTCCAAACAGAGCTCTGAATGATGAACTTAAGGTCCAAAAAGAACAGAGTGCTTCTAAAATTGGAACCAGTCCTGGTTGTGTTCAGTCATATGTGCAGTGTAAGTAATTGTCTCCAGAGGAGGTCACATTCAGTACACACTCTGAGGTTTTGATGATGAGCTCTATTCTTTGTGTGGAATACAGGAGTGAATCCTGTAATTTCAAGTAACAATACTAGTTTACACTAGTAGATCATACCTTGTCTGTAGAAAACTAGATTTAGCTGTTGTATGTACATGCCCTGAGATTGTTTATTAGGCCTTAGAAGACCTTGTGACACGGAAGAGTGTCTTGTGAGGATAACTACTGTCCTTAAGGAATCCAACATAGGAGCAATGGAATATGTAATATGAATATATTTCAGCGTGTGCGTCAGATTCTGAGTTTTGAAGGCCCTTAACCTAGTTTCATTGAAAGATGAGTGAAGAGACCCTGACACTTTTCTAGGCTGAACGTATACAGAGAGACAGCAGCCTTGGTCCTGTCTCATAACCGCGTTACTAGCAAACACAAATTGATCATGTCTCGTGTTCTAGCTAAGAGCTATGATTGATCTAAACTTGCTATGGCAGTGTGCATTCAATTGACATTTTACATCATGTGTCAACCAGAGCGCCTAGATACAGTGTAGCAGACTTTTTTGACTGCTGAACATTCACACTGTTTCGGAAACTGATGTTTGAAAATCTATGTATATGTGTGTGTTTCATATAACAGCGATTTCTGAGTCAAAACTTGTATCTACACTTTCTTTCCCCCTTTCATACCCAATAGCCACTAGGCAGTCTATAATGTTTCAATATTGTGGCATCATCCAAAGAAGTTACATGATAAGCACATGCAACGGGCCTGAAAATTTGTCTATACACTATTCATAGTCCAGAACCGGAACAAAAAGCACCACCAGTTTAATAAAATTTGACCTTGCCAACTGAAGACACTCAAAGAGGAAGATAATGCAGTCTTTGTTCACATGGCAGGGGACATTCATTGCAGAAAATAATATATTCCTTCTTCAGCTTACCTTCACCAGTGAGAATGACTGACGTTTTCATTCTAAAGTCATTTTAGGTTAAATCTCAGAAGGACTGCCTACTAACTGGGCTTGTCTGAGTCTTGTAATATCCTACTTTACTTCTGACATTTGTGTGTTTCATGTACCCTTTTAAGGGCCAAAGACTTTAATAAAGAAAGAATGCTTAAGCACGCATTAAGGAAGTACCATGTCTGCTGCAGTGAATTGCATCATAAAACAAAAAGAAACTGAAAATACAAATATATATATATATAAAAAAAAAAACACCTCAAAAACACCAATATAAGAAATATAAGAATAATCATAGTACTTAGGGTATATGTCATTCTAATTCTTGTTTAAAGTATTTTATGGCATGGGAAGTTTCGGCAAAAAACCTTTTAAAAATAGGCAAAGTGTAAAGAAAAAAGGAGAAAAATAGATTGATAGACCAGTATAACGGCGGAGTTAAAAGTCCTCGTGACTCTTAGTTATTTTTTTACTTTTATTTTGACAGCATGACGTCACGTTGTGGACCAGGAACTACTTTCCACTCGAGCAGCGCTTTGACACTGGTGATCGCCTGCTTGTATGTCCTTGTTAGCCACGCAGCTAACCTAAGTGGCCCATTTGGAAAAATGAATTGAATTTTATATCGGAAAGCGATCTGACAGACACCTATTTTTGCCATTAGCTGCTAATAGCAGGATGTTACGAGCCGGAAGTGTAGTTACCTGGTAAGTAAAGCAGCACGTTTGCAGCAGCTAATCAATTTAACGCCGAAACGGTTAACGTTAGACTGAAAACTAGGTGAATTGATGTATCAATATAAAATGGCTTATCACATCTCTGATGTACATACAACAATCTTCATTTATACATGTGAACTGTGAGGATTAACGTTAGCTCTTAATGACTACTACTAGCTGGTATCATTTCGTAAGTGACACTGACAGGCTACACTAAATGATATAGACACCACCCAAAACACCGAACCACTTTTCAAAGCTGAAATCACTTCTGCATTAACTAGATTATTAACAGAATTTCTACATCGATATCACATGAATGGTTTTATCCATAAAGTATTATTAGCCGTCTAATTTGACATAACGTTATTCTTTCCCACACTTTAACGCTCTAAGTGTTAGCCGTTGGGGATCTGCTGTAGGAACCACGAACTGTCCCGAGTTCTTTTATTTGCGTTCACGCTTAAAAATGTATTTCTAATCTCCTAAGTTGATCTTCAGGCATTTGGTGATCTATTAACACAGCTGTCAAAATTGGGGTCTTGTGTCATACGTTGTTTTTGTGATCTTGCATGCAGCGCACGTCTGACAGAAACATGCCAGCATTTTCTGATTTTAGCTTTTCATAGTGTATTTTATATCCTTATATGTTAAAAATGGATATATTTTCTTTTCATTAAATGTTTACATCTATGTTTTATTTACAGAAACTCCATACCAGCTATAAATTTACTCTTGTTTCGTGAACTACTTTTCTCCTCTAGCTATAAGTCATTTTACAGTTAAAAAAACAACAACATTTTTTACATTAGAAGGCTTAAAATGTGTTACGTTTGTCAAAATTGGCACTTTATTTGTTGTACATGCAGCAGTTTTGCATGCAGCGTGTCTGGCGGAAAGCTTTTGATTTTTGTGAGTTCTCTGTACTAGCTTAAAACACTTTCAAATGAGTTCCAGGGCAGGCCACCGAGCCATCTGTACTCTTGAGCCGTGCTTTTCAGCATTAAAGTCTAAGTTCTTTCAGTGTTATTGTATATGTTGTGACTCAGAAGTGTGTGAATGTGACAGTGTTCACGTTCTCTTTTTCTCCTCAGCATTGCCTGCAAGAATCTGCTTCCCTCCAGAATGGGGGTGAAGTTCAGAATTCCGCTGCAGAAACTGCACCCGCTCTCCCGTGCCATCCATCACCGCTACTCTGCTAACAGCAATCCACAAAGACCACCTCACTGCTCAGCTGCCCGTCATTACACGTCTCTCTCCCGGCTCCCTATGCGTCCTCCCAAATCCCGATCAGGAGGCCACGGCTATCAACAGCACCGGTCCTTCTGGGTAGCCCGTCTTGCTGCCAGACTTCTGAAACTGAGGTACATCTTGCTGGGCTCAGCAGTTGGAGGTGGATATACAGCAAAAAAGGTATGTTTGAGTAGTTTGTGACTAACCTCTAGGTCATTTTAGTTCACTATGAGGTTGAATCTGAGTTTTTAGAAGACGTTGGGTGTGCTATTTGTCTGATTACATTTAATTGACTTATAGATTATAGTATTTATAGTAAATGCAGCCTGTTTGTTTGGTTTGTTTCCAGACTTATGATGAATGGAAGGAAATGCTTCCTGATATGAGCCAATACACTTGGATTGTGCCAGACTTTGTTTGGGAACTGAGTGAAAATATTGATTTAGGTAAGTAATTCAGAGAGGTTTTATCAAACCTGTCAAACATTATGCCTTTTTGCAGTTGCAGATTATTTGTTGTTGTTGACTTTCTAATGGTATGAATATTATTTCTGTGTCCCTGAATAAAGACAAGCTAGCCAGCGCTTTGCCTGAATTAGAAGAGATAGCCAAACTACTACCTGATATGGAAAAGATCGGAGAGAACTTCACCTTCCTGAAAAGCCTCCTCTCCAGTGGTAAGCACTGTCCTTTAAATGCACTTCGTGATCCAAATGGAAAACAGGAAAAATATTCTGTTTAATAAAATGTAATGATTGGTAAAAAATAAATATTGCTGCTCAAATGGTTGTGGTCAGTAAAATAAAAAATAGAAATTAATGCTTTTATTCAGTGGGGTTGCATTAAATTGACTAAAAGTGTCATTAAAGGCATTTATAATGTAACAATATACTTCTTTTTAAGTAAAACAGTAGCATAATTTCCACAAAAATAGAGCAGCACTACACACCAGTAATAATTAAAGAAAAATTAAAGATACAATAGTAATTGAGATGAAAAAAAATGTTACAAATGTTAAATGAGGTGAAAAATGTTTACAAACCATACTTTTTTTTTGCATGGTTGTGTAAATCTTTCAATGTTTGGTTAAAAACATTATGGCCCTATATAAGCAAACTTCCTCTTTACTTAGTTTCTCTTTAGTTTAATATATGTTATCCTTTTTATTTCCAAATGTAAAAAAAGAAAAGGAGGGGGGGAAAAAATTAATGCTCTGCAATGTTATTATTATTATTTTTTTTTTTTCAAATTCAGTTTGTGTTAATGTGTGTGTGAATGTTAAGATTTCTAAAGCTGAAAGGTACTACATCTAACCCCTGGGTTCTTGCGATTTTTATGAACAAAATTATTTTGAATATTCTACACATTCTGTTTTAAAACATCTGTGCATTGCTTATAATTACCTTAATATATGCATAATCAGCATCTTACTAATGATAATATGATTGAAGGTGATTCACATAACTCTTGAGTTATTATTTGCATTAACAGTTTTCAGTATACAGTGCTGACACTGCTCATCTGCTATAATCCCAATCCAGTGTGCAATGGAATGATGTCTTCACGCTTTTTCTACAGTCTTTATTTTATTTTCATTTCATTTGTTCCTCTTGTTCCTCCCTCCTCCTCTCCCTCCCTTCACGTTCTTCGCAGGTTTGGGTAGTGAAGTCAATGGAGCTTCTGGTCTGCGTCTGTTATTAGGTGTGTAAACGCCTCGCTTGGCGTGCCCTGATTCCTCCTGCGCTGCTGCACTGACATAAAATGGATTTAAGTTGACGGGGTGTGCGCCTCTAAGGATGGACCAGCAAAACCCCTTGTCAAAGGAAATAAATTTTACAAGAATGTTATTAGTCAGCTGCTACTCAATTTGAAAACATAAATTGAGCCTGCTGTTGCAGTTGCGTTACTGTTTACATTAGCTTTCAAAAGTTTGGGGTCGGTAAGTTCTCCTTGTCATGTGATCTTTCATAAGCCCAGGCAAAATTTCTTATCACAATTGAAAATGATTGTAGAAACAATGCTATACTATACTAGACTCACTTATGTTGAATTAAATGTATCTTTGCTAATTAACTGTATTCATAAAAAAGAAATCTTACTGACCACAAACCTTTTAATGCTAGTGTTTATATCACAGAACATATATTTAGATAAGGACTCAAGTATTAATTAGTTTGACTTTTTATAATTGAGCCAAGATTAAATTGTAAACAGTTAACATGTGTCAGTTACAGATGCAGTTCCAGACACTAACAGCATCTGTAAATGTGTGATTACTCTGATTTTAATTGTCTTGCCACTTGGTCCCTTGACTTCACCTTCTCTCTTCTCTTAAGATTTTGTGGGCCGTTCCCTGTGTTTATCTCGTTCTCTCTTTCCTTCGTCATGACTAATTTATCCTACATGTTTAAAGTTCTTACAGCTCAAGAGTTTTGAAAAGTACACTTACTAAATATCTAATCTGATTTCCCTCTTAGCATCTTAGACAAGGAGTGATTGTTAAGACCTGCATTTTACATAATGTTCATGTTTTCCATAGCGAATTGCGCATATTGTCTCATCACCGCACTACAGAACTATGATATTATGTTTTATTATATGGTCTTCTAAAAGTGTGCCTATATTATTTACAAACTATTTATCAAGCACTTTTGTGCCATTTACTTTTCAAACCTTTGAGTCTCTTTGGGATGTGGTGACATAATATAATTACTTTAAAATGCAAGCTAATAATATGCTTTTGCATGCTATTTTTTATTGACACTTGACATGCAATGCTTTTTTCTAAATGTGTAAATTCTAAATGTGTGTTTCAAGAAGGGGAAAATCTATTTGCATGGTTTTTTGTATTTCCAGAAACCACAGGGGAATCAACCCTGAGAGCAACAGATGTCCCCCCAACATCTGCAGCCATGTCCGACAGCAGTGATAAACAATTTAAGAAGGTAAATAATTGTTCTTTGAATGCTCAAGCTTGACCATGATTTACAGTATGATTCGATCCATTGCATTTCCATAATAATTGAAGCAGCTTAAAGGGTCAGTTCACAAAAAAAGGACGTTTTACTTGCCTTCGAAGCATCCTAGATGTGTGTGGCTTTCTTCTTTCAGACGAATCTAGTCAGAGTTATAATAAAAACCGTCCACACCCCTCCAAGCCTTTGCATGGGACTAAATGGGTGTTTGCTTTTCGTAAGACGTTAAATAAATCTGTAATAAAACATCCCTCACACAGTTCCCGGAGGTGAATAAAGACCTCCTGTAGCGAATCCATGTGTTTTTGCAGGATAAATAACCATATATCTCACTTCTGCTGACTGTAGTAACCGGAAGCACTCCCGGCGGGTGATGCAAGACGTATTGTGTTGCATGATTAGTGAACAAAAACGTGAGAGAGAACCAAACAAAAAATGCTAACGAATGTGAAGCACAGAACATGGATTTGTAAAGAAAAATGTTGAAGGATTCCAATGTAAGCCAAGAGGAGACTGGTTTTCCTTTCCTAAAGTAAGGAAACATTTCCTTTAGCTTCTGTATTTCCCAGAGGTACTCAGTTTTTGTATAAAACTTTGCGTGCATTCGTTAAAAGAAGAAGGTCACATACGCCTAGGATGCTTTGAATGTAAGTAAAACAGCCTAATTTTCATTTTTGGGTGAACTAGGTTTCTTTGCCTTTATTTTTCTGCTTAGCGGTGTTACTTGGGCTTTTTTCAGTATTAACCAACTTGCTAAACACTGGGCATTTGACAATTTACTGCAAGACACCATTGGTCAATGGCTATGGTGCATTTTTATAGTCATGCTATATGCGGACACTGATTTATGCGCTTGTTGCAACTGGCTAATGCTGAAGTGAAGCGGCTTTTTAAACTGCCCTCCATCATAGCAAATGAAAACACGCCAACATGTATGTGGACTGTCATACTGCCATAACATTTTGTTCATATAGTGCACCTATATGTGTGTGGGTTTTTGTTTTTTTGGAATTATTTGTGAGCAGTATTGTAGTCTGCACCTTGCTCTTGATATCTTGTTTCTTTTGGAAGTATTCACCTTATATAAAAGAATTGTCTCTCTCAGTGCACACTATAGGACAGCTGAGCATCAAGGCTATTAGAGATATGCTTGTATCCCAGCAGTAGGTTTATATACAGTATTTCATCCTGCAACTGCATTAAAACTCTTGTTGCAGGAAATTGATTTGTCTTTTTTGCCTACGTGTTTGTCCGTCATTATCATCACTCTTTTTAAAAAAGATTGCTTCTCTGAGAGCAATTTACATTTAGTGTTTGATGTCAGTTTTGTTTTTTGTAGTCCCCCTCCCCCCACCATTTCCTCAATCATAAGTTCCTCATTATCTTAGGTGAAACACATTTCAGTTTAAAGTAGCACTAGACATTTTTCACGTTAGCATATATTATGTCAGCATAAAATAAGCTATAGCAACAGTCTCACGAGCAATTCATACATATTCGTACGAGGTGCCAAATTTGTGCCAGTTCGTACTAATTGGTATGACTTCACTCGTACGATTTGTCTAAAATCACGTGATGGGTAGGGTTAGGGGCGGGGTTATGTTTAGGTCATTCGTACAAATTTATACGAATTGGCATCTCGTAAAATACGTACGATTTAGAATAGATCGTATGAATTCATACGAGTGAGGTCGTACGAATTAGCCACCTCGTAAAATATGTACGAATTGCCATGAGATCAGGTTGGCTATAGATTATATAATGTAACGTATGTAACCGTTCAAATATTTGTCAAGATTTTTTTTAAAGGAATTTAAATTTCGATTTAGCAAAGATTCATTAAATTGATTATACGTTAAAGTAAAGTTGTTTATAATTTTATCAAAGATTCCAATTTCAAATAAATGCACTACTTTCAACTTTATATTCATCAAAGAATAATATAAAAATCACGATTTTGATATAATGCGCGTAAATGATGTAAGACAAAATGTTTCTTATTGACATGTCTTGTAATATTTGCTCCCTCCAGCTTGAGGCTTTGCACTGCTCTGCAACTAAATTGCTCATTGTACTTCAAATCCCCGCTTTTATTAATAGCAGTAGTTTTATGCTATCTTAATTATTCTATTAAAAGTTATTAGAAATGCCTTTACTTCAATTATAGCTGCTTGAAAAAACTGACTGTGAGTGCAGGGCTTAAATGTGATTCAACATTATTAGAGTGAATAAATGATTGTATTGATTCCCTCTGATCTTCGCAGTTCAAATCTTCCCCTGCCTATTGCATGGAGACCCTTATGGTTGTCTCTTACGCTTTTAAAGATTTTAGGTTCATCATATCTGAGTTAGATTCAAAACTATACTGTATTATCAATTGCAGTATATTAAGTTGAGGTGGACCATTTCCCAAAAGCTCTGCCATGTTAGTAAGCAGGTTGATTGACTGCCCGTCTCTGTCACTGTGCCGTCCCTCAGCAGGGGCTGCTCAGCGAGCTCGTTCTCATTCAGCAGCAGATCCAGCAGCATGAGGAGGAGATGCGGCGGGCGGCAGCCAATAATGCTCCGCCTCCGCCGCGTGAACCCAGTCCCAGCCCGGCCCCGAACCCCAGCCCCTCGCAGTCCAAACGCAAGGTGAAGGTCCATTCCCCCACCACCTCTCTGATGCTGTGGCTCTCGTGCCAGTCTTTAACAACTCCACACCATTCTTTTGTAGCTGTTTTATGCCTTTAAAAGCATATATTAAATTTTTTCCTAAATTCCTATTAGCTGAATATAATAAATATGAATGGTGGAGGTATTAATGACTGGTGTGAGAGAATTACAGCTTCAATATACTGTAGTTACAAACCAGATAAGTAGCTCCACCCATCCAAGATCTTTGTAATTTGCGACTTCAATGTAGCAAGAGCTTAATCTGCACTTATATCAATTTGATCTGAGTATCTATATGGGTATGTGATTTTTCCACATTTCACTTTGAACTTATTCCATCCCATAGCTTGGGGTGCAAAGTCTGAGACCACTAGATACTTTTTTTTTTCATCGAAAAGGCTGTTATATTTTTATATATATATATATATATATAATATATTTATATTTATATATATAAAACAGCTTCAAATAACTTTGAATTCTGCCATCCAAACTAAAATGACTATATCATACTTTTGTAATCATAGGTCGATTTTCTATAAAAAGATTAATGTGTACTCAGGTCAAGGGCATTTTAATATTATTTTAGTGTTTAGATTTTGCTAAAAAGCCTGTAATATGTTTTGTAATGTATTTTTTCTGTTGTGACAACCTAACTACGTACACTGGTTTTAGGAGTGAAGTCTGCGTTTATATATGGGCATGAATCCCTTAAATGATCATTTTATGTGTTCATTTCATTTGGTTTGCCTGTTTTCACTGAACCAACACCGGCAGAGCTGTCATGTTTTATGTATTAAAGACTCACTCATTAAGAGTTGGCATGCAAAAAAACTCATTAAGTGTCTTTGAACTTGTTGATTTATGCTTGGCTCATAAAGTGATCCAGTTGATGGAGTTAAGTAGGAAGGTCACTATATTTTGATATGTGGCTTGTTTTTAAGATTTAAGAACATTTGGATTTGAGTTTATAATGACCTTACACTAATTTGTTGTTTTATTTTAACAAGATCTGGCAGCGCTAATAAGTCAAAGTGTACCCGTCTTGCTTGACACATACAGAAAAAATAACTATGTTGTGTGTTTAAATAAATCATTAACAACAAGTTTTTCAGATTAGCTCTGTATAAACTGTAATGTCACAACCTGCAACATTTTTGGATTAACTGGATTATCCACTAAAAGGATAAAATGACAACTGATTTTAGCTGTAGTGTGTATGTGTTAGTGTTCAAAACTGCATTTTGTGAGCTTCAGTGGAAGGAAATCGTAGCTTTTGCACGTGTGGGTTCACATGATCAGTATCACTAATTTGCTCATTTAATTGGTTACCTAAAAAAACAGTGCAAAATATTGATGTATTAAATATTTCTTGATTTGTATTTCTACGCATTTCTATAACTTACAAAGAGCAAAGCGTATTTATTAGGGTGGTCTCAGACTTTTGAACCTCATGGGATCTGGCATACCATCGGACTTTAAATTCTTCCGATTTTTAACAATCAAACTCGGGAGTGACCATTTATTATTCGTTTTCTTTCAAAAGACCCTGTCTCTAAACATGTTTGCATTGTGAAAGTACAAACATCATATTTGCTGTCCACCTATCGCTGACAGAATAATAAACTTGTATAATTTCAGAATTTTTGTGCCAAGCCTAAAGTCGATCCAATCTGCCTCGCTCTTGCAAACCCGTCCGTTTACACAGTTCTACGAATACAGTTAACATTCACTGCATGTAGTGGTGTGCTGTCCTGCCACACGGAGTGCAATGCACTTTGCTCCAGCTGTTGGCTAGCAAAAATAACCTGCCTAACACCACAACTAATCACATCTTCACATAGGCATAAGACGTTTTATTTAGCAATAAACAAATACCATTTCAATTTCCCTGTAGATGTTTGTTTGTATGTTTGATGTTTTCCTTTGTGTTTTTCTCTTCTCAAATCATTCACTGCTTTTCTGTGATTTGGTACTCAACAATTGCATTGCTGGTGCGGGCCAAGAAATGATTCAGTGCTCTTGATGCATCCTTTACAAATCAATTTTGAAGTGGTGATTTGTATATATGAGTAAATGATTAATTAAATGCTGGAAAGGAAATTTCTTCTCTTTGCGTTAACCTGCCTTTCCTCTGCTGGGATGCCTGCTGGAATTCAGTGCACGAGATGTGGATTGTTTGTGCTTACAGGGGGATATTAGGAAGATCATCAGCCATCCTAAAAAGAAATAACATGGTCATAGTCTGCTACATTGTTTCTTGTTCTTTCAGTCTTCTGACAAAGAAAAAGTTGACCAGCTTCAGGAAGAACTTGTTCGAACACAGGTATTAACAGTTGTGTCACTGATTTTTTTTTTTTTACTGATTTTAAGTCTTGTTTTTTTTTTCCCCACACTAAACCTTTTTTATCATGATCAATTTATATGCATTTTATCCTCTTATTTCCCTCATGCTTATGCAGTTAAAGTACCAACGGATGCTGGAGCGTCTGGAAAAGGAGAATAAGGAACTGAGGAAAGTGGTTCTGCAGAAAGATGACAAGGGTATTCACCAAAGAAAGGTCAAGGTAAGATTCTTCAATAATCAGGGCTTAAAGTATTCCGGTACCGTGCCGGTTCTCCAGCGTGTGGCCGTGAGGGGAAAAAATATATAATATTTTAGAGCCTGCGCTAATAATATTAGCTTTAATATTTTCAAGCCAATTTATTTCAACCACCAATCATATGAGAGGAACGCAGCTTTAACTAACATGTTTGTGTGCACGCAAACTTACCACGACTTTGCCGGGAGCAACTGTTACATCTGAGACACCGTTGTCTATGAATGACTTTAAAAATACGCTTGTGCAAAAAAGAAAAAAAAAAATAGATAATGGCCTTCATTGTAATAATAATGGATAATGGATTTCACTTCTAATCTTCAGTTTAGCAGTTCTTTAGCACTTTGAGCACTTGTTACTTTATTTTTGTTATTATTGTCAATAATTGAAGTAAGTCCTTCAAATAACCC